>JBAKBP010035447.1:0-19512 GCA_037953745.1 Lithodes maja
GTGGTGACGCTGTCTTTTCTCACCCCATGATGGGCCAGATAGTGAACCCTACCCTTCTTACTCGGTTCCTTTACATCGACTCTCTCAATAAAGCCCCTATCTTCATAACTCCGAAATACATCGTCATACGCCTGGCGCGTGCTCGGTTCATTAGACAATTTACGCTGTAATGCGCGCAAGCGACCTAATGCCAAACCATAGTTGGTAGGCAGGCTTATCTCACTGTTCTTCCAGGGTAAACTAACTTTATATTGCTTGTCTGAGGCACAGTAGCTCACAGACTCGTCAAACCTTTTCAGCGCAACTTCCGAGTCATAATCAGTCTCCATAGGATTAATGCTATGTGATCCAATCTCCACAGTCGTTCCAGGTCGAACTCGGCAGCCATTTTTAGGGTCGCTAGGTTGGGAATCCTCCCTTCCCAAATCCTCTGCCGCGGTTACATTGACTCTTAATATCGAGACCGTGTCGTCCAGGACCTTTGACTGTGTAGTATGCACCTTTCCGCTCATGCAATAGCCAAATTTAGTGGGGATTAAAATTACACCACCCATCTTTTTAAATCCAGGGTATACTACATTATAATAATGATCCACACCAAGTAGAACATGCACTTCACTCTGATCTCCCATGGGATCTGACAAGTTAACCCCTTTGCTACGTAATGCGTGTTCCACTTTCTTCAGTCCTACAGATACATATTTTGGTAGGGTGTCTACTATGATACATGTCATAAAAGTACCTGGTTTACGGTAGTAATATGAAATCTCCGCTATCTCGTAGTCTTGTTTGTCAGTAACCCCTGTGAAGCCCTGCAATCGAAGAGTCTCAGCCCCTACGATTCGGTGCTTCAGTCCCACTAATACGGACCTCTTTATAAAGGCACGTTGAGACCCTTGATCTAGAAGTACCCGACAAACTTTGTTACTGTCATTACCTTCCATGGGAATCTGTATTGTGGGCAATATAGTGGTGTCTTGCGTGCTACCTAGTGTCACAGTTGTAGTACCTCTGGTTTGACGTCTTTGACTTTATCTGCTGTAGGACACAACTTGTCAAAGTGATGTCCTTTACAGTGGCGACAGGGCCTTAAGTATGTAGCAGTACATTGTCCCTGCTTACCATGTTCTTTACCTAGACAACCTACAAATAGCTTCAACCTTTTTGCCTGTGCTAGTTTTGTCTCATTTGTGGGGTATTTTACACAGAAACTCCATTTATGTTTGTTGTTACATAGCTTACATAGAATCTGAGCAGGTTTCTTATATGTACCCTCTTTCTTTTCTTTAGTCCCCACCGTCATGCTTACAGTTCCCCTCTTCTCCACATTCTCACTCCCTCCCGACACATACATTCTCCCTTTGTTCAACTGTAGATAATTACTTTCTTTACTGAACTGAGTTTTGAACTCCTCCAGATCAAACGATCTACCCTTTTCAAGTATTGCCATAGGAAGCTTCTGACGCAAGATAATGACTATCATTTCCTGTGTGGTGAGCCCTAGGGTGTCTAGCGATCAAGTATGGCACTCCATATTTGCCCTAAAATTTGCTAACTCCTCAACCTTATACTGTGGTTCTGCGAGCTTTAACAAGGCAACGACATGGGCCATCTTCAACTACTCTTGATCCCTGTATGTGGACTTTAATAATTGTACTGCCTCAAGATAACTATCACCCACTACCGCAAAACCCTCTATCAAATGTAAGGCCTCTCCTTCCATTTGTCCCTTCAGGTAGTGAAACTTGCAGACATTCTCCAAAGAGGATTCATGTACTGTAGACCGAAATACGTCCCAAAAAGCTAACCACACAGTCAATTTGCCCCCAAATGTAGGAAGATTGAGCTTTGGAATGTGCACAGTGTGTTTTGGGTCAACCCTTCTATGGGTCTCTTTCTCGCCTCCCTTTTACTTGCAACAGCACGCCGTAATATGTGCTTCGCTTTAAAGACAGGTTGATCATAGAGGGCGCGATTATGACACTCTGTAACTATCTCTTCCTCCTCTATCATGTCTGCCACAATCACCTCACTCAGAGCCATAATACGACCGTGGATAGCCTGGACATTGTCTAATCTAGCTTCTATTTCCTCGAGGTTAGCAGTAGTGATGAAAGTGTTGACATCTACAATTAGCCTATTTAATACTCCCCAAAGTCCCGCCCTTTGATTTTTAGGGGCCTTGATCAGCACCCCACTAGACGGTGTCTCTTCCTGTTTACTCATTTTGCTTGTAAGCCTGTAGGCTATTTATCTAAATGTTACAAAAACAACGGCAAAAAACTAGTCTAGTTAAGAGATGCCGACTGGCGGACTTCTATGTTATGGAGACAAAATAGCACACAAAATAGCAATACCTACTAAAGGGTCATATTGAACAAAAAAAATGTTAGGTCAGGTCATATGTCACAGGAAGTTTGAAATGGAAAAGAAAATTATTGGGGGAAGATGATGGGTGGGATGCAGGACTTAGGCAGGCGCAACGATATCACCCCGGCGTCCCTTTCCAACCAACGCTTTGCTAGCCCTACAATTTTATTATAGAGGACTTGATTAGTATCTAGATCGAGGTGGACGCCATCCTGGTCGAGGTCCCGGGTGCTTAGTGTGATCGAGACAAAGCGGTGCCGCGTCTCTACCAGCCGACACCTCAAGGTGCAGTTGACCGAGTTCTTAATGGCGTGGTATTCCTCCGCTGACAAGCCTCGGACCCTAGTCCTGCTCTCTATCGCTACAATCTTGCAGCTCCTCCCGGACTCACGCTCCAGATCCAGCGCCACCTCTTTGATTGCGTTGGCTAACTCGCGGGGCACGGTATCGGGGCGAATATCGTTGCCACCCAGGAACAGGAATAGCATGTGTGGCCTAAAACGGACCACCTGCCTCCACTATGGGGAGGCTTTCAGGGTGTCAACAGTGGCTTCAGGCACCCCGAAGTAGGACAGCTGAAACTCTCTATCCCCCTCCGATGCCCAATAACACATAGTACCTTGGTCGGCTGTCCTTAGCCTAGTGGCATACGAATGCCCCACAACCGCTGTTTTCTGTGGTACTGGCGCCGGAGGTACAGGAATATAACCAAGCCCCACCCCTCTTGGGTCCTTGCTCCTGCATCCCTGGGCTACTCCCCTTCTCATTGCCATATAAAATCCCTTACAGGTAGCCAATTCCCGAGGTCTGGGCACCAATGTGGTAAACTATCAATGGAAGTTAAATATTACTAAGCTATAATGAATCAAATAAAATCAATCTAAATTAAAACTACTCCATATCTAAATTGAATTAAATCTGAAACAAGCAAATTGATATCCAAAGGTCTCACATAATAAATTTATATATAGGGTAAGGTTATAAGGGTTAATATTAGCCATGAATTAACTCACCAATAGTTCCACGTGGCAATGAGGCAAGGTAGAACGTTTACCCAATATGGCGGACAATGGGGAGGCAAGACTCCGGTCCCGAGACTCGAGTCAAGTGAAAGAAAGAATCAATGATTACATGGGAATGGACATGAATACTATGCTTATCAGTCAGTCAGTCATGGCGTCGATGAGAGAGTCGTGATGGTGTAGCTGTTTGTATTGCTGTCAGTGTATTGTGATTAGAGGCACAATAGCGCGATCAACTGAAGGCGGAATTTAGATGTTAAGTGGTTGGTGTTCGTGAAGGCTCTGAGCTGTCTTCCTCAGAGGCACACCTTGCTGCCTTGGCAAACGCCAGGAGCCTAAATTATCGTACCGCATCTAGGTTGCTCTATACGATAAATTAATATATACAACATAAGACCATGTCAATATTGCTTAATAGCATATTAGGCCTTTACAATCTTAACTTACTTACAATCATATAATATACGATCTACTTGTCCTACGCCGTGCAGTGGGAACGACCGTGACGTCACAGAGACATACGGGATCATAAAAGAGTCATAGCCTATCGTATTTATACGATAATATATATATATATATCAGTAATCTTTTGCTGTTGCTTGCATGATCTTGTAGTAACTTTTGACTGATAAACTTTGTTTATCAAAAAAGAGTCCTGCTTGACTAGCCTACAGTGACACCAGCTCATCTGTTGATACATTTTTTTTTTTTTTTTTTTAAGAGACAATGAACGGAGGAAGGAAAAACACAGATAAAACAAAAAGGTCCATGTGCCTAACGGCATCCTCCATTCATAAAATGTTTGTAACAGCTAGATTTAAACATTTGTAGATTGTAAGTTTGTGGAAAGCAATTCGAGGGAAGTGAATTCCAAAGAGTAGTAGTTCTAGGGATAAATGAATTTTGATAAGCAGAAGTTCTGCATTGTGGAGGAGAAAGTGTAAATTCATGGGCGCTCTCAGCTGCCCTAGTTCTACGGGGAAAGATGTGGAGAGGCGGCACAATTGAAGCAAGTTCTTCGGAACAATTGCTGTGAAAATATCTGTAGAATAATGCAAGGGATGCAACGTTTCTTCATATGGATACAGTCATAGACTACAGCAGATCTGGACTTGACAAGAAAATGGAACTTTGCAGTAAGGGACCCAACAACGGAAAACTAACCCCCAAGTACGAACCTCGAAACCGCGAAAATGTGATGTTTTCACGATTTCGAGGTTCTAACTTGGGGGTTCTTTCTCCGATTTTGGGTCCCTTACTGCAAAGTTCCATTGTCGTTTCCAGTCCAAATCTATTGTAGTCTATGATACAGTATATAAACCCCTTGTGTGCAATTATACTTGTTTACTTTTTATATAATCGCTATTTGGTGAATTGTATATTTAGTTACTTTTTCTGTTAGATATTTTTTTTCTTAGGTTAGCTTATCACCTGTGTAGCCTATTTCTGCGTATTTCAATTGTTTTGTTTTCGGTTAGGCTATCACCCCTGGTAGCTTTTTCCTGCTTATCTCTAATATATATATTCTCAGTTAGGCTATCACCGCTGGTGGCCTATTTCTGGGTATTTATCTATATATTTTCTTCTCAGCTAGACAATCACCCCTGGTGGCCTATTTCAGCATATTTGATTTGTAGTGAGTGAAGTGACCTAAAGAGAGTGACTGTCACCATGCCTCACACCTTTACAAACTGAACCGGTAGGTATGGTGCTTCCATGTTTGCTACTGCCGATCTTCAAGTCTGCCGACTCTGCCAGCAACGAGAGGATCTGACAGCAAAATTTGATGAAGCCCACAACAAGATCAACGCCCTCACCTTGAAGCTGGATTCACTGCAAGAGTTCGTAACACTCAACGTTGGAGTATCACCTACTCCAATTGTCACCGCTTCAACTCCAGTTGCCACCGCCGCCCCAACGTCAGCTGCCAACAATCTAACGCCTGCAGTAGCCACTTCAGCAGATGCTTCCGATGCACAAGAAACAAATAGTGACTCTGTTCTCTGTTCCCCTTCAAGACAACTTCCGAGTTGTAAGGAACAACATTCGCCCCGAAGACCAGGAAGATCATTCCGGTTACCGAGTGTCACAACCGTTTTCAGATACTCACAGACTCAGATGACGAAGAGGAAACAGAAGAAGTTTGGCTCGTTGGAGACTCGATGGTATGTGGTCAGCTCAGAGTTTTGCGCCAATGCACCTAAGACCTGGAAGCATTGTTGTATCCCTTGTTGGTGTGGAAAACGTAGTTGCTGCAGTTGAAAAAGTATCGAAGCTGGCGCCTGCCAATACAATGCACGTCATCTACGTCGGATGCAATGATGTACAGCGAACCCTGTCAGACCAGAACCAAAATGTGATTAAATAGCGTTTCTGTGAGTTCTAAAACCACAACTTTAAAGATTTTCTATGCAATTGCTCGTAGCATACACAATATATTTTCAGATTTAGAGGAACTAATGTTTACAGAAAATTATGACGTAAGTGGCATAACAGAATCTTGGCTCAATACAGAAGACTTTTTAGCAGAGTATTCACTTCCCGTTATGTAATGCTTGCGAAAAGCCGAATTTAATAAAAGTGGAGGTGGCGTTTTATTTGTTACAGAAAGTCTTAACCTGATCCTCTTGTCAAGACCCCAAATTGTGAACGTCGACACATCTTATGTGCTAATAAATAATAATAACGGTATAACTATATTACTTGCATTAATATACAGACATCCAGCTAAATCAGTGCAAACTGACCGAGAAATTTACAAAAAAATTGCAGATGTAAGTAACTCACAAGATACCGTAATTTTTGGCGACTTTAATTTACCGTGACCAAGTGGGGCGATAATCTTACTTAACACTGCGGACACGACTTGTATGCGAACTTGCAAGAGAGTTCGCTCTATCAATTTGTTTGATCGCCGACCCGACTTGTATGCGAACTTGGAAGAGAGTTCGCTCTATCAATTTGTTTGATCACCGACCGGTGGTAATAACGTTCTTGACCTTGTACTTGCAACAAAAGAAGAATTAATACAAAATGTGAATGTTGGTGATGAATTCAGTAATAGTGACAATCGTACGATCACTTTCCATTTACAATTCAATAGTAACAAACTCAATACCAGCAAAGAGAAGGTCCCAAATTTCAAGAGAGCAAACTTCCGTTAACTTAGAGCAATACTCAAGGAAAACGGCTGGAGTTCTATGATTAACAATGATGATCTAAACCAATAATGGAGATTTTTCACCTCCACTTCGAAAGCAGTACATGAGTAAAAAAAATGTAAAAACAAAAAAATCAGTACATAATAATAGGCGCAAGTGGTGGAATAAAGACATCACTGATTGTCTGCTTGCTAAAAAGATTGCTCATGATAAATTAATAATCTCTGATACCCATAAAAATAAAGAGATATTTGTAGATCTACGACACAAAGCCAAAAAGTTATTCTAACAAACGCTAGAATTAAATGTTGCAAATCAAAGTAAGACAAACCCGAAATAATGTTATAGTTATATCAGGAAGAAGAAAGTAGTGACTTCACCGGTTGGACCATTAGTTGATGAGAAAGGAGATTACACTAAAGATGAAGCAAACATTAGTAACGCTCTCAACACCTTATTTACATCAGTTTTTAAAACAGAAGACCTTAGTAATATCCCTACAGCTTCGCCGTTTCAGATAGATAATTCTGACGTTCTAAGCAGTATCAGCATTACAGAGAGAGAAGTTTTGAAATGTTTAGATAAACTCAAGGTAAATAGATCACCTGGACCTGATATGATCTTGCCTAGAGTTCTAAAGGAAGCTAAGTATGAGCGCTCCAAATCACTGACATTACTCTTCAATAAATCTTTACAGTCTGGGACTATGCCTGATCAGTGGAAGCTCGCCAACGTCTATCTATCTATCTATTGCCTGACGCCGTGATCCCCGAAGGGGTGGCCACGAACGAACCGCCCCCATGCACCTCTGTCCCCAGTCAGTCGACGCCCCTCCCCCCAACCAGCACCGCCTTCATTCATGTAGTTCCTCACTCCATCCTTCCACCTCATATTCGGTCTACCTCTCCCCTTCTGTCCCTCCACCTCGCTCTCGTACACCCTCTTAGTCATTCTCTCGCTTTCCATACGTTCCATATGGCCGAACCATCTCAAGTTGTTCCTTTTCACACTTTCCAGCACATCTACCTCCACACCACACCTCCTTCTTACTTCCTCATTAGTCTGTCTATCCCTCCATGTAATTCCGCACGCACTCCTTAAGTAAATCATTTCCACTGCTCTCACTCTTGGTCTGAGTCTCTCAACCAACGTCCATGCTTCGCTTCCGTAAGTCAGTGTCGGGATTACCACACTGTCATGCAAGGACTTCTTCACTTCCATACTGACCACCCTATTTCTTGTTACTGCTTTTAGCGTTCCTACAACCCTCTTCCCCTGTTGTACCCTCTCCTGCACCTCTTCATCCATAGTCCCATCTTTACTCAACACACTGCCCAGATACTTAAAAGAGTTGACGATCTCCATAGCCTGACCGTTCAGCTTCACCTCACACTCTGTGACTTCACCCCTTTCGAAGACCATAACCTTGCTCTTCCCCGTATTTACCTTCAAATTCCGTTTTTCGCACACTGTTCCAAACTCATTTACCAGACCCTGCAACTCCCATTCATTATCACTCATCAGAACTGTATCATCCGCAAACAGCAGTATAGGTAGCTTCCACTCAATTCCCTCCCTTTTCAGCGATACACCAACATCCACTGCTCTTGATAGTATTTCTTTCATAACTCCATCCATATATACAGTAAACAACCACGGGGACATCACACACCCCTGTTTCAAACCAACATTCAGGTCAAAGAACTCGCTCTGCTCACTCTCCACACGTACTGCCGCCTTTGCACCCTCATACATGCTCTTCACTGCTTTCAGCAACTTGCCCTCTACTCCGTATATTCTAAGTACTTTCCACAAACCTTCTCTATCCACTCTGTCATATGCCTTCTCCAAGTCCATAAAGGCAACATACACCTTTTGTTTCTTCTCCAGATACTTCTCCACAACACAATTCAGGGTAAAAATCTGATCTACACATCCTCTTCCCTTCCTAAAGCCTCCCTGCTCGTCGCCTATCCATTTCTCCGTTCTCACTCTCACTCTCTCAATCACTACCCTACTGTATACCTTCCCTACTACGCTTAGAAGACATATTCCTCGGTGGTTACCACACACTCCTCTTTCCCCTTTGCCCTTATATAGGGGGACTATTATGCCAGTCTTCCAATCATCGGGTGCACTCCCCTTCTCCCATGCTAGTTTGCACATTTTCCATACCCATTCTATCACTATCTCACCACCATACCTCAACATTTCCCCACACACTCCATCTGTTCCTGGTGCTTTCCCCAACTTCACTCTTTTCATGGCTTCCCACACTTCTGACCTCCTGATCCCCACCTCCTCCTCCACTACTTCTCTTCTTCTCCCTCCCATACCATATCCAGCTATGTTTGCTGGCTCTTCATTCCTTTCATTTAGCAACTCACTGAAGTACTCCCTCCATCTTTCGACTCTCTCTTGCTTCTCGGCTAGCATTCTCCCATTCTTATCTTTCACACCCTTACTGTTTCCCTTGCTACCTTCCCTAACTTTCTTGACTTCTTTCCAAAACAGTTTCTTACTCTCCCTCCATTTTACACTCAGATTCCTTCCAAATTCCTCATCTACTCTTCTCTTACTTTCCTTCACTACTCTCTTCACCACCCTCTTACTCTCCACGTACCTCGCTCGTTTCTGTCTCTCGGAATCTTCATTCCCTCTACTACCCAACCACTCTCTATATGCTTTCTTCTTTTCTTCCACAGCTATTCTTACCTCTTCTGTCCACCATGCTGTACCTTTCACTCCCCTCCCTCTTCTCCTCACTCCACACACCTCCTCACATGCTGCACAGATCTCATCCTTAAACACCTTGCTCATCTCTTCCACTTCCTCCATAACTTCCAGGTCGAACCCACCTAGTCGTCTTTCCACTGCTCTCCTGTACTCATCCCTGACTTCCTCCTCCTGCAACCTCTCCACCCTCCTCACCATTCCACCCTCCTCTCGCCTCCCTCCCGCTCTCCTCACCCACTTCTTTTGTATCCTAACCTTAGCTACCACTACATAATGATCAGACAGACCCCCTCCAATACCCCTATACACCCTAGCATCCATCACAGATTTCTTCATTCGTTCATCCACACATACATAATCAATCAATGACTTTCGTTCCACCACTGTCTTATCCTTCATCGTCAACATCCGTTTCCACGTGTACCTGTGGATCATTCTGTGTCGGAAGAAGGTGTTGGCTATCCACAGCCTCCTCCCCACACATACGTCCACAAGTGCACTACCATTCCCATTCACCTCTGATGGTACCCCCCACCCTCCCACCACTCCCTCAACTTTCCTATCACCCACCTTACCATTCATATCCCCAATCAGAAATATTCTTTCGTTCTTGTCAAACTTCTCCAGGCACGCCTCCACATTCATCCAGAACTCCTCTTTCTTTCTTTCAAGTATATCCTCTGTCGGGGCATACACGCATACAATCACCCACGTTTGTATTCCTACTTTCATTCTCACCCACACAATCCTTGAACCCACAGACCCATACTCTCTTACACATTCCTTCCATTTGCTACTTACAAACAAACATGCACCTTCTCTCGCTGTTCCTTCACTCACTCCAGCACACACACCCATTCCACACTCCCACTCTCTCACATCTGAACCTTTCCATTTGGTCTCTGTCATTCCACATACATCCAGCCTGGCTTTCACTAACACTTCCAGAACCTCTCTCTCTTTTGTGCCATCATTCATGCCACTAACATTCCATGTAGCCATTCTCAGAATGTCCGAAGGCATGTCCTTAGTCGGTCATGGTTCGTCAACGTTGGTTCCGTCCGCATCCAAGGCTGTTCGTTCGTTTTATTTTGCTTAGATATTTTTTCCGGGTGGGGGTCGCAAGCCCACCGACCCAACCTCTTTAGTCGCCTCATACGACACGCAGAAGGCACGTAGGGCATATTCTATTCCCTAACCCCCAGGGGGCGTAACCAACGTAACACCGATATTAAAAAAAAAGGCAGCAAATCCTTACCTAGTAACTATCGTTTAATTAGCTTAACCTCAGTTGTATGTACAATGCTAGAAACACTCACAAGAGACAAACTCATAAATCACTTAGAGGAAAACAAAATACTTAAAAATACTCAACCCGGTTTTCTTAATAAACGCTCCTGCTTAGCACACCTTTTAGACTTCTTCTACGATATCCTCAACCTATATGATGATAGGAAAGCTGTAGATATTATTGTTATGCCGCGCTATAATTCTGCATGCCTTAAGTTAGTTCACTATTTCCACCTTAGGAAAGCTTAAGAACTACAACACTCAACTGGAACACAGCTGACTTTAATCATATGAATCTTAATCAAATAATCTCCACCAATGTCACAGAATACACAAGTTGCGGTTCACAAGTTTTATTTCATTTAATAGCTAGGGCACACAGCACATATAAACAATATCTGAGTCTTACTTATATAGAAGTAAGCTCAGGCATACACATGGAATAAATATCACTATTCCTATATTATATGTAAATTATAATAAAGGTTGTTCTTCATCAATAATAGTATAGAGTAAATGCAAGATGATGATTATATAATTATCTAATACATAAACGCACACAGATCGGTTAGTCTCAATAACTGATATCCTGAGTTAGAAAACGAACGCGAGGTATAGCGTGAATCAAGATAGGTCAATAATACTAAGGGCACACGTATTCAGTGATGACAAGATATGTAATTTAGGATATCAGATACTGTATAAATAACTTGGAAATTAGGTCGATATATAGAGGATATAAATCTCTATCAACTCATATAAGTACAATCGTAGATAATAGTTCATGGAACTGAGAACAATTTATTTTAGCCCATGTGAATTGCTGAGGTCTCGTCGTTGAAATATTAACGCGATGTGGTACAAATAGAATTTAATAATTAACTCAAATAACACTTAGTCTGAGTTTAAAGTCAGGAAACATGAATACAATAGGTCTGAATAAGAGACAAAATATTTAACACTCTCTGTGAACACTTATACAAGACTACGTACCCTGCTAATAATACTAAACATAGAATAAGGTCTGTTAGGGTGTTCACAGGTATTTACGTATAGTGTGCGGGCATTATTTCTGAACGAATATATCTATATACCTTAAATGTAATACAGGAATATATATTACAAAGTGTATAGCTACATCAATCCCTGGACAGAGTTTGTACGTTCTCTCGATACGAGCAACGATTGCTAGAAGGCGAGAATAATTAATCTTGGATGTTTACGTTAGATTGAACACATAACATATCCTATATAACCTTCGCAATAATCACCAAACGCATAATCACAAAAGCACTTAATTTGGGTTGAAGTATAGGAGAAAGCAGCCATGAGAGATCTGGTCACACGTGGCGAATAAGTGCGGTGTCCGTCTGTTTGTTTACACCAGGGAGGACGATATCTGAACAGGGTATAGCAAGAAGGTCATTTCTAGGCACAACATACTCTCTCGGTCCTCCAGCACTCCTCGCAGCTTGTAGGATACTTTTAAAGGGGACTCCGGCTAACCCCTACGGAAGTATTCTCCGAGTTGACTTAGTCATATATATTCCAACAAAGAAAACCCGTGCTAGACAGTGAATCAAGTTTGCCTAACAATATCCTATTTTTGATCAGGTAGTATTACACATTACAGATAGTGACATGGCTGATGCATTTCGGAACATGATAGGCATGAGAATTACAGTTTCTGAATTATTGCTCGGTTATAAAAAGTCTTAAAAATATAGTACATACAAGGTTATATGGGGAATGGTATTATTCACTTATTTATTTTAAAAGTAAGTAGTAGAGAGCTTGGATTAGTACACGATCAATGATTTACAGTTTTGCAGGATTCCTCGTATTTATAGGCTTTTATGTAATGCTCTGGTTGTTAGCTGGAATATCCTGGTTGTAGTTGTTGACCCTCCTGGTGGTGATATTGGTAGGTATATCCGTCTGGGTAGATGGACAGAAACGGAGGTGGTTGATGTCGTAGTTCCATATAATACGACTCATCACAATCAAAGTTTGGCTCTGGCTGGGCATTCTGATCCTCTGATAAGGGCGGCCATTTTTTATCTTGAGCCCGGGGTTCATTAACGAGAGGATGTGGGTTATATCCAGATACGTATATTAAGGGGCCAGGTGAACCTCGTTTTCTACCTGGCTTTTGTATAGGCGACTGGTGTAGGTGATTCTTGGTTTGGAGGGTAGACTTATTCTTGGTTCTTCTCCTGCTTGTTATGGCCGCAATTCTACAAGGTGATATTTGGGGTTCTTCTGGTTGCGGAAACGGGTTCTTTATTTCCTTCGGCATATTTTCTTTCAGCCCCGTCATCTCAATTATATACCTTGATTTTCAAAAGGCCTTTGACAAGTTCCCCACAAACGTTTATTGATAAAACTAAAAGCGCATGGAATACAAGACGGTGTGTTGAAATATTTAGAAAATTGGCTCAGTGACAAAAATCAAAGAGTAGTAATAAACGGTAAAGCATCCAAATGGATCAATGTAAGTAGCGGGGTATCCCAGGGATCTGTACTGGGGCCAGTTCGATTCCTAGTTTACATTAACGACATAGATGAGGGTCTCACTTGTACAATCTCAAAGGTTGCTGATGATATAAAAATTGCAAATAGCATACTCTCAAATGAACATGTTGAAGATATGCAACATAATCTAGATAAGTTGTCATATTGGGCTCAAATTTGGCAAATGTCTATCAATGCGGATAAATGTAAAGTACTTCATATCAGAAATCGAAATGAGAAAGCAAACTATTCAATAAATAGCACTCAGCTTGAGAGTGTAGAAAGAAAAAGTTATTTGGGAGTAACAATATTGAGTAAACTAAAACCGAGTCAACAATGTTAACCCACTGAGCCCCAGCTAGTTATAAATAAATGTACCACCACGGACCAGCAGGTTTTGATTTTTTTTTTCCAGAAACAATAGCGAATGGGTTAGGAATGAAGGACTGCCCCCCCAAAAAAAAAACGATCAAAAAGGTCAAAATGGGGTCCTACGGAGCCCCCGAAAGTCGATTTTACAAGAGTAAAAACTTGAAGGCAAAAACACCCAAAAACCATGTTGTTGCACGCTCACGTGCACGCGGTTGGACTTTGAGAGTTTTCAACCATCGGCATGGTTGCGTGGGATACTTACGCAGTTCCCATACAAATCTGAGCACTCTAGGTGCCATAGGACCAGAGTAATTAAACCCCGACTACACTTGTGCGTCGTGGGGTTTAGCGTTACATACATTACCGACGACACGTTGTCGTCGCTGGTACTCAGAGGGTTAAGAAGTTGTTAACCCAAGAACGGCGAGCTTCCTCAATTGAGTCTGAACCCTACGAGGGTGAGCCTCCTCATATGAGCCAAGGCCTAAAAAAGCCTTTCAAAACATCCCACTGCACTCAAAATAAAGGAGTGCGTGATTAAGTGAGATAATCCCCTCCATACCTCATATCACTCCTCCACATGTGTCCAACCCCACCCCCCCTTTCCCCTTCCCCCACCCACTCAATTATCACCTATTATCCTCTTGTTCACCTGTTTATCGGGTAATTTTTCGCACCAATATATCCCAGCCGGTTCCAAGGCCAAAAGGAGGTGTGTAAGGATCATAGTGAGAGAGAGACTTCACTAGAGAGATATCAGTCTGGCTTCAAGCCTCGAGAGGGGAGGGTTTATATCTCGCGCGCCTCTCACCTCATGACTGGACAGTCGGCAATAATTTGCCCTTTTCACCCCCCAAGTATTATTCCTACTTGTTTTATTGTTGTTACATGTTAATATCTTCCTATTAAACGTAAAATAGGCGCATATGAATAAGTAATACGATATTTATCGTAAATTGACGACATTCGTCAGGATTTACCCACAATACCTTTGCCCAGTGGGACGTTTTAAATACCATAGACTCGCCGTTCTCATGTTAAGAGGGCAAACAAAATAATTGGTTTTATTGGCAGGTCATTTGAGCATAAATCCAAAGATGTAATCCTAACTCTTTACAATTCCTAAGTCCGCCCTCTCCTGGAATATTGCGTTTAATTTTGGTGCCCTTATTACCAAAGAGATATAGACAAGCTAGAACGAGTTCAACATAGAGTTACCAAAATGATACCTTGCCAATGATACCTTGCCTAAAGAACAAATCATACGAGGATCGTCTTAGATAATTAAATCAATTTTTTGTAACCCAGCGCAGATTAAGAGACGATTTCATTCAAGTGTTTAAAAGCATCAATGGCATCAACAATATAAACAGTAGTAAATATTTCACTATCGACCAATCAAATTAAATGCGGGGAAACGGTTTAAAAATGATCATTAAATCTTATAACTCACACGATTCTAAGAATTTCTTCTTCAATCGAGTTGTCAACTTGTGGAATGGGCTTCCCCGAGATGTCATAGACTTCAACACCGTGATTCTTTTAAACTTCGCCTAAAGCCCTAGACAAGCACCTTACTTTAAATCCACAACTGACTGCATTTGTAAATGAATAAAGTTTATTTCTTATTGTTTTCCTCTATTATATTACTAACAACTGTTCCCTACTAACATCTCCTAATCCTGCCACGGACACTTGTCCCACGGAAGTCTTCTCTTTTCATTTCTCGCTTACCTACTCTAAACTACTGTTTGGACACTTGACCATCAGTGTTTTGGAGGGTAAGCAGCCTTGAGGGGGTCGTTGGAACTGCTGTTGCTTGATTTCCTTTGTTCTCTCTCTCTCTCTCTCTCTCTCTCTCTCTCTCTCTCTCTCTCTCTCTCTCTCACACACATCATTTTCCGCCCTCTTCTCAGTGTATTAGGTCTCTACCGTTCTTAGACAATTCGCTTCAGTTACTTTCCTTCTCAAGAAAAATGACCACACCTTATTATTCGAAACAAAAACATTTATCAAGCACATTTTCTGATAATTTATAGTAAAATGCGTCGCAGATGAAATGTCTAACTATAGTGATCTACTTTTTAATATTTTGGTGAGGCAACTGAACCGACGTGCTGGTGATGCCAAGTATACTATAGGAAAAGTGGCCGCAAACATATTCAGAGTGAAATTGTTCAGGAGCGATTATTTACCAATTCAGTGCTGGTGACACCCTTCTTATTATATGCTACCAACTATTCGAGCATTTTATTCATGTTAGGAAGAACGTCTAGCAATCAAAATGCTTCAATTATTCCTTTTTGTTATAACAGATCCTTCCTAAGCTGCATATATCTATCTATCTATTTACTCTGGCCCAATCCCCCCTTTTTTCTAGGGGTGGCTGATCGACATAGAGCCCGAATAGGGACAACACAACACAACATAAAAACAGTGAACACACAAATTCACATACAGTACATTTAGGTCACCCAGGAGAAGGCTCGGAGACCAGGGACACCAAGGTCCCTCCAGCACTCCCCAGGTCCCCGACCCCCCGGAGAAGTTCCGGTCTCAGCAGGCAGACATGCAGCGTCACCGGTACTGAAAGAGTTAATGGTTATGTGGGGAACTAGTTGTAAGGGGTAATATTTATGAGTTGTGAATGGTTATCAGGCGAGGTATTCTGCAACTTAACTTAACGCCTTCTGTACCGGCGACGTCTTTTCAATTTATTCTAGATATATTTAGACGATTTTGTGCAGTTTAAGAAAGACATATGGCAGTAAAAAGGGTAAAGTGAGATAGTTCGAAGCCTGCTAATTACTGTAAGCCCTCTTCAAACTGAATACAATCGTCTAAGAGTAGCCACAATAATGATAAAAAGACGTCGCCGGTATAGAACGGGTTAAGGCAAAGTGAAGTGATAACGAGACGAAGTAACGGAGATATGAAGTCAACGAACATCAAAGTCACTGGGACCCATCTTACCCCACCCCCATCTTTTTTTGTTTTCTATGTGAGTGAGGAAGGCAAAAGGCAGAACTGACTGTAGCGAGTGCCTCCCCCATAGTTGAAAGAGTGACAGGGCCAACATCAAAGGAAGTTCTAGCCAAAATGCCTGGACACACAGAGTTTGAAGTAATTTAAGTCATAGGAAGTGGGAAAGACTGATTCTGGGAGAGTTCCAGAGCTCAGCTGTGAGAGTAATATTTCACTATTGGGTTGCAGCGCTGCCCAGAGTAGGGGTGGGATTGTGTTGCAAGACGGTTATCACGTGCCCTACGTAGAGGAGGTGGCATACACTGGGAGAGCTCTGAGGAACACTGATTATTATAGTAGTGATAGAATAGCGAGAGAGATGCACCATTGCGGCGGAGAGAGAGACATTGCAGAGAGTTGGTGAGTGGACGGGAGTTAATGATAAGAAAGGCCTCCCTTTCTACTTTTTCTAGGTGTGCGGTGTTAGAGGATCCTCCCCACACATGTGAACAATACTCAATACAAGGACATACCGTGCCCCTGTACAGAGCAAGAAGCTGTGTCGGGGTAAGGAACCCCTTGAGGCGGTTGAGCACACCCAGCTTCTGGGAGGCTGCCTTAGGAAGACTGGTAATATGGTCCTTCCAAGTGAGAGCAGAAACAAAAGAGACACCAAGAATATTGTGAGAAGATGATGGACTGATTTTTGAATTGTTGAAGTATAAGGGATAGTCCTCTGGAAGTTCCGGACGGGTATTAAAATGCAGAAATCGGGTTTTGGAAGCATTAAAGGCAACAAGGTTTTCTCTGCCCCAAATTGGAAATAGTTAGATCAGCATTAGAAAGTTCTGTGGGTTCATTACATTTGTTTTAGAGGGATTGCTGGCTGGGGCATTCTGGGAAACTAATTTTGTAGTGTAAGGTAGAGCCATCTGCGTATGAATGGATGGGAATGGAGGTACAGTTGAGAAGATAATTTATGAAAAATAGAAAGATAATGGGAGATAGGACAGAGCCCTGAGGTACACCAGAGTTGATAGGATGAGGAAGTGAGCGATGGCCGTCCACAACCACAGCTATGGAACGGCCGGAAAGGAAAATAGAAACAAAGGCGCAGATGGAGAGATTGAAACCGTAGGAAGGTAGTTTAGAAATTAGAGATTTGTGCCAGACTTTATCGAAGGCCTTCGATATGTCTAGTGCAATAGAAAATGTTATGCTGGCCAGCTTGCCAGAATGCACTCGTAACTCGCTAGCGCTCGGCAGGGCAGTGAAATGGGCTACAATAATCGTAGAACGATGTTCTCTCTTTCATAGAGTTCATGTTGTCACAGACAGATCATTGGTGGTCTTTATTCTTGTCTGTGACACTTGGAAGTATTTTATATCATTGATAGAATATAAGATGCATTGTGTGAAGTTAAAGGAGAAAGAGCGAGGTGGTAGTATGTGCGTGTGTATGTACGTGTGCCTCCCTCGCTCGGAGGCGTTTCCCACGTTTGTGAGTGGTCGGCGGGCCTGACGCGTCACGTGACGCCTGCTCCTCATGACGTAGTCGTCTGTGATTGGGTGCTGCTGCCTTTGTTAGTGCTGGGGGGCTCATGCCCACGTTTCTCCTGCAGAGCTTGGCACGGCGTGCTTGGTCCTACATGTCCTTTGCAATCTGTCCCCCATATAACCCCCTATACTACTTTCTCTCTCTCTGAAATTTTTCGTTTTCATACTTCTCTCTTTATTCAATTACTTATCCCTTCTGGTTCTGCATACGACTTCCATAGTCGACCAGTCGTATTACCAGCACCAGCTCTCCATATATGTTTGCACTAGTTTTAGGGATTATTAGAGTCATAGTCAAATTGTATCATAGTGTTGGGGTGCTTCTAATTATTGAGCTGTTCTTTCCCATTATTTAATGCTAGACAGTGGAAGGTATCTTTGGTCGTTGTCTGAGTTATGTATGTGGCAAGTCAGAGCCTGTACAACATCGACGAAGCTAGCTAGCCTGTAACCCTTGTGCATATTTTCCTTTGGGAGTGTAGCAGTATACAGGTAAAGGGCTTTTGCCTACTCTTACCTGTATGAATGCTACCTCATTTTGTTGACCTTTGTGGAGCGCCAGGGCAAGACCAGATACTTGAGATCTGGACTTACCAAGAGAGCCTCCAAGTCACTTAATGTAACATAAGGGAAATCTGTTCAAGGGGAGACAGTAGGCTACGAGCATGCTTGCGCTCTGCCTAGTTTCCTAGTACCTTTTTTTGACACTGCTAGACTTTATTAGTGAGAAAGACAGCATTGTGTTTATTAACTTTCATTGTGTATGCTTTAGGAATTATTCACGCCTTATTTTAGCCTTGGTTGATGCATAGTGCACAACCCAGTTTGGCTGTTACGTTGGCTAAGGAAGTACTGTTTCTGAGTGGTTATTATTAGTGCTGTCACAGAGTTATTTTTAATTTAAAGAAATTTGGAAGCAAGAATAGTTTGAAAAAATTTGGAGATACAAGAGATGAGAGCAATTGGACGATAATTGGAGGGTTGAGAGCAGTCACCCTTCTTTGGGACAGGTTGAATGAGAGCAAACTTCCAGCAAGAAGGGAAGGCTTTAGAGGAGAGACAGAGATGAAAGAGTTTGCCTAGGCAGGGAGTCAGTACGGAAGCATAGTTTATTAGTACAACAAGAGGAGCACCGTCCGGACCATATGCCTTCTTAGCATTATTAGCCCAGAGAGGGTAGAAAGTACATCTTTATAAAATATTAGGATATTAGGTATAAATAGGAGAGAGGGGCGTGGAGAGGGAGGAATAGCACCGGAATCATCCAAGGTGGAGTTTTTAGCAAAAGTTTGAGCAAAGAGTTCAGCTTTTGTCAGAGGAGATACAAAGACAAAAATGCCCCCATTGATCGGACCCCTGGTGATTTATCTCTAAAATGCCCTGGACCACTATCTAGTACTCTAACTATTGATTTCTGTAACATCTGCAGTCATTCCTCTAACTTCCTCTCTGTGGAACACCATCTCTCTTCTACCAAACCTGACTTACTGATTCTCACCGAAACAACATTGTCTAAGGCAACAGAC
>JBAKBP010035448.1:0-19512 GCA_037953745.1 Lithodes maja
CAGGGTTCGAACCCCACCCAAGGCATCTCAAAACTTAAAACTTAAAACTTAAACTTAAAACTTAAAACATCTCATCTTAAAACTTCGATAGGAGAAATGACAGAACATGATTTAGAAATGTGCAGTACATTAAATAGTCAATTTCTTTCCGTTTTCACTAATGAAAATTTGGCACAGTTTCCAGAAGTCCGTAAGGTATATAGCGATAGTATAGAAAATAGGTTAAGTACAGTTACTATAAGTAGAAATGATGTGCTTAAGGAAATTGTCAGACTGAAACCTCATAAATCGCCTGGTCCTGATGAGGTATATGCTAGAGTATTAAAAGAATGTAGGGATGAGTTAAGTTACCCATTAACATTTTTATTTAACAAGTCATTGGAGACAGGTATAGTTCCAGAAGCTTGGAAGCTTGCAAACGTAGTTCCGATCTTCAAAAAAGGTGACAAATCAATAGCATCCAATTACCGTCCCATTAGTCTTACATCAATCATAGGAAAGCTACTAGAGTCAATTATTGCTAGTAAAATTAGAAACCACTTAGATACATTTAATTTAATAAATTCTTCTCAGCATGGATTCACTCAGGGACGTTCTTGCCTTACTAATTTGCTTAGTTTTTTCTCAGAGGTATATGAAGCAGTAGATAATGACAAGTCATATGACATAATATATTTAGATTTCAGTAAAGCTTTCGACAGAGTCCCCCATGAGAGATTGATGAGAAAGGTTGAGGCGCATGGAATAGGTGGGGCGTTGTTGGGATGGATTAGGTCATGGCTAATTGGTAGGAAGCAGAGAGTCAGCATAAATGGTGCGAAGTCAGAATGGGGAGCAGTCAAAAGTGGTGTCCCCCAGGGATCTGTATTAGGTCCTCTGTTGTTTGTTATATACATAAATGACCTAGATTTAGGTATAACTAGTAGGATAAGTAAATTTGCAGACGATACCAAAATGGGGAAAACAATTGATTCAGATAGAGATATAGAGTGCCTCCAAAGGGATCTAGATACCTTACACGAATGGTCAGTAAATTGTCAGATGAAGTTTAACATTGACAAATGCAAGGTATTAAAGATAGGGAAGATGCATACAAATGTTAAATATAAACTAGCTAATGTGGAATTAGAAAACTCGAATTGTGAGAAAGATCTAGGTGTGTTTGTTAGCAATGATTTGAAGCCTAGACAACAGTGTATAAGCGTTCGAAACAAGGCAAACAGGATTCTCGGGTTCATCTCAAGGAGTGTGAGTAACAGAACTGCTGATGTTATCTTAAAACTTTACTTGTCATTAGTGAGACCCCATATGGATTATGCTGTTCAATTTTGGTGTCCTTATTACAGAATGGACATAGATTCATTGGAGAGAGTACAACGTAGAATGACAAAAATGATCCATAATATTAGAAATCTTCCGTATAAAGAAAGGTTGAAGAAAGAAGGTAATGTCACACCAATACACAAAGGGGGTAGTAAAGGCATAGCCAAAAATTACAGACCAGTGGTGCTGACGTCACATCTTATTAAAATCATAGAAAGAACAATACGAGCTAAGATGGTCAGCTTCCTGGAAGATAACGAGGCGTTCAACGAGGGGCAACATGGCTTTAGAAAAGGCCGCTCCTGCCTCTCACAACTACTATCACACTACGACAAAATCCTACAGGATATTCAAGACGGAGAAAATGTAGACGTCATATATCTAGATTTCGCCAAAGCTTTTGACAAGGTGGACCATGGGATCCTTCTACATAAACTCAAATCACTGGGAATAGGGGGAGACCTTGGAAGATGGCTCCACAGCTTCATCACCAACAGAAAACAAAGAGTCACGGTTCAAGGAAGCCTATCAGAAGCAGGTGGGGTCATCAGCGGAGTACCACAAGGATCAGTACTGGGACCTCTCCTATTCCTCATCATGATAGGAGACATCGACAGGGACCTGGAACACTCAACAGCCACATCGTTTGCAGACGACACCAGACTCATGAAGAAAATCACCTCACAACATGATGCTCAGCTACTACAACAAGACTTGGACAAAATCCTGAAGTGGGCAGAAGAAAACAACATGGCCCTAAACGGAGACAAGTTCGAGCTTCTAAGGTACGGGAACAAGAGAGCACTACAAAACGACACCAACTACAAAAGTGGACAGCAAGAAATTACCGCCAAGGACACAGTGAAGGACTTGGGAGTAAATATGAGCAGTGACGCCACTTTTTCCCAGCATATTACCAAAGCCACAACAACAGCAAAACAAATAGCAGGCTGGATCCTGAGAACCTTCCACACAAGAAATGAGAGGTGTATGCTAACACTGTGGAAGTCACTGGTCCTACCACGACTGGAGTACTGCTCCCAGCTCTGGTCTCCCCAAAAAGTAGGAGAAATAACAGAAATTGAAGCCACCCAGAGGACATTCACCAGTAAAATCCATGGGTTTCAACACTTTAACTACTGGGAGAGACTTAAGGAGCTGCAGCTGTACTCACTTCAAAGACGTAGGGAGAGATACATCATCATCTACGTCTGGAAGATTTTGGAAAAAAAGGTACCAAATCCAAACATCCAAGAGACTCAGCACCAAAGGCGAGGGAGGCTGTGCTATGTGAGGACTACGCCGGGATCAACACAAAAATCAAATCCCTGATCCATCACAGCTTTACATACAATGGAACCAGACTGTTCAACTGTATACCAGCCCCTCTCAGGAACATGACCGGGGTGTCTCCAGACACCTTCAAGAAACACTTGGACATGTGGCTGGCCAAAATACCGGACCGGCCACCAACACCAGGATACCCCAGCACCAACTCCAACCGACTTCTGGAATGGAGAGTGGAAGAAAGGGAGCTGCCTGGTCGCAGTGGAGCCCCAGCTCAACTGTGTCACTAACGGACGGAATACAACTAAGTGTAACTAAGTGTAACTTACATTCGTTAGAGAGACGCAGAGTTAGAGGGGATATGATAGAGGTGTTCAAGTGGGTTAGTGGGATTAACAAAGGGGACATGACAAATGTACTAAAGCTCAGTGATAGCGAAAGAACTCGTACCAATGGTTTCAAATTAGATAAATTTCGTTTCAGAAAAGATATAGGCAAATATTGGTTTGGTAACAGAGTTGTAGATGGGTGGAATGGACTACCAAGTGCTATAGTGGGATTAAAAACGATAGGGAGCTTTAAGATAAAATTGGATAAGCATATGGACGAGAAGGGTTGGGTGTGAAGGGGGATCAGCCGGGTTGGGCCAATCAGCGCTCTGCAGACCCCCGTAATCCTGCGTTAATCTCTAACCGTTTTGGTAAGATGATCCTCAGGGTATTAGAGTGTTGAGCCTATAATTGGGTATTGTAATTGGGGTTGTGTGGGACAGGGATCTGCCTTGCTTAGGCCAACCGGCTTTCTGCAGACTCCCATTTTCTTATGTTCTTATGTTCTTAAAACCTGTGGGTTTTTAGGAGGGTTAAACTCCCTTCAGAGGTTCGAGCCCCGTGCCAGGCACCAAGGAAGTGGGCCTGGGGAGTTTTCAGACCATAAATTCCCTTCACACCCAGCATTTCATTGGTGGCAGTCACGGAACGTGATCTGGTAGCTACATGGAGCACCCATCACGCGGACCCTAACAATATCGAGATTGCCGAGGTGATACAGCTACGATACCTTACGACCTTAAAGAGGCTAGGGACTAGCCTAGTTAAAGAAGGATGTAATGTAATGCCCTCGAAAATATCCCACAACCCCAATAATGTACTACCCGAGTTGACGTCTGGTATAGTGTAAAATAGTCGTTGATGGTAAGTCCAATAAACTCATCACGTGAACCACCACAAGACTATCACCTGGTTCTTACAAATAGGACTAAGGTTACTATACTTTTGTACGTCCGTGGTAGTACAGTGGGTTAGCGCGCGGGCCTGGTTGACCTATGGAGGATATGGTTACTAACCAGGGTTCGAACCCCACCCAAGGCATCTCAAAACCTGTGGGTTTTTAGGGGGTTAAACTCACTTCAGAGGTTCGAGCCCCGCACCAGGCACCAAGGAAGTGGGCCTGGGGAGTTTTCAGGAGACCATAAATTCCCTTCACACCCAGCATTTTAATTACCTTCATTCCATGCACTTTTTCATGCATAAGCAAGAGCCAGAGCGTAATACAATTATATACTGTATATCCGTCAAAGGACAATGATAGCGCTTTCCAATGACACATCTGGTTATTTTGCAACGATCGTGCAACCGAAGGGCAAAATCGGTAAATTATTGGCAATTTTGCTGTTTTTGGTGTGTGAGAGAGAGCCCATGAGTGAGGGAAGTGTGTGTAGGACTTCAGTCTATGCAGCGCGGCCGTGGCAAGCGGTTGAAGCCCACCTATCGTCCCTCCAACGCCTGTGTAGGAATAGGTTTTTACATCTTACCCGAAAGAAGTTATGGAGCTCCGATCTTACTGTCAACCATCTTAACAATTTTATCAACACATCTAAACTTTGTTTAATGCGAAAATAGTCTCTCGAAAATATGCCCTAGGCTGGGATTGAACCCGGGACCCTTAAGCCCCATCCACACGATCGAGCACTACCCGTCGGGCACAAGGGAAATGTTCGATATGGGGCAAATTCAGCGGGCAAACCAGGGATATGCCCGTGCACGCAGTTCAGCGAAATCACCAGGCACTGTCCGGCAGTTTGCCGGCGGTCATTTGGTAATTTGGGCCCTCCAGGAAGGCAAAGTCGAAATATTTTTGATTTCTGGGCGAATGGCTGGTTGAAATTTCAATCTACGAGCATGTATAGAAGCAGCTCGTCGAGAAACATCGAATGACACCAAGTAGAATTCCCTAGGACTTATAGTTTGAGCTACAGAGGACTTTTAAAGTCCAAAAAACGGTCCCCTGGGCCCCCAGGAAGGTCAAGTCAAAATCGAAATCCTAAACTATTAGTCCGATTTCAATTCTGTTTGCGCCATTTGATTCAGTGTGTCAAAGTAAACTTATGGTAAGAAAATGAACAAAATCCATCCATAGATAACTTTAATCTTTAAAATAGGCCTATTGGGCTTAAAAATTGGTCAAAATTTAAAAATGTATATACCGTTGGAATCCTAATGACGAGACAAATCCATATATACCCATGAAAACTCTAAATTCGAAAGTCGCCCGCCAAGTGCAAAAATTTGTAGGGATTTTGGACAAAAATATTTTTGATTCTGGCCGAATGGCTGGTCGAAATTTCAATCTACGAGCACGTATAGAAGCAGCTCGTCAAGAAAAATCCAATGGCACCAAGTAGAATTCCCTAGGACTTATAGTTTGGGCTACATAGGACTTTTAAAGTAAAAAAAAACGGTCCCCTGGGCCCTCCAGGAAGGCCAAGTCAGAATCGAAATCCTAAACTAATAGTCCAATTTAAATTCTGTTTGCGTTCGATTCAGCGTGTTCAAAGAGAGCCATTATTGTATAAGGCATATCATCAATTATTCCGGGGCCACTACTAAATATTAGGTTTACATTCTTCCCTTCGGGACTCAAACCTATAATACGTGCTGATCTCAAATCCAAAAACTTGACAAGTGAAGCAGCCCTTAACAGGGTTGCCTGGAACGCCGCCATTAGGACAAGAGACTGAAACTGCACGTATGTGTGGAGCACTCAGTCTTAAGATGTTATGTACAGTATGTATACGAGGAGTTGAGGGTTTAGGTTTATGCATACACACAGAAGAATTAGGCAGGAATATTTTCCCGCCTATTTATTGTTGCCGCCAAATGCTGGTGAGATCTGTCCTGCTCGTTTTGACAGCATAATTACTTCTATTGGTCGGAACTGTCCCAATAGCCCCTCATGGGTTGATTGCCTGATGAACAGAGGCATTGCTGCATTAAGTCTGAGGATAATTCCCATCCATCTACCCCTGCCTGGGAATAAATCCCAGGAACTTTCGGGTGTATTGCACTATAGGTTACCTAAAAGTCTTTTTACATATTTCATATTGTTCTGATACATATTTCTCCAACATGTCCCCTATAATAAAGAAGGAATCAAAAGTACAGTATTATAAGAGGAATATTGCATTTATTTACATATCTACATGTCAAGGAGTTAATGTTGTACTGCACAGCTCTTAACAAATGTGCATTATGAAGACAACAACAAGTGTTCTCAATGTCCAACTTGCAACTAAAAGATGAATATGCAAACTATAATAACCCAAAACTCCCTACTCTCAACACAAATGCTCCACTACATAAAATAAAATACATCTGCAAAAACCAAGAAGCTACCAAAAGACATATCCTAAGCTACTTTCTGCTATTTAAATAAATAATAAACTTGTCATACATAGAGACTATAAAGATTAATCCCCCATTTTGTACTGATGACAACATACATGCTAGCCAATCGGATAAATATGTATTAACCCGGCAGCTGCAATGTTCCTTAGGGAAGATGGTTAAAAAAAAAAAAAAATGCACCAGTGCCAGGGAAATGGAAGCAATATGTGATTAGGTGGCATGTCTCCTTACCACCACCTCCTCTCTTTCCCTTACATGTGTCTCCCCCCTCCCCTCCCTCTCCCCTTTCTCCCTCAACTTCTCCCCTTTTCATTCTACATATAATTCTATATTTTCCCTCCCCTGCTCCCTATACTTCCTCCCGCCCGCCTCTAATACATTCAGTCACCCTTCTCTACACCTTCCGTACCTCCCCCATACATACGTGATATAACAGTTGGAACCGTCAGTGTCTCGAGAGACTCCAGAGAAAGCACACCTATGTCGCTCTGCCTTCCATGAACTTTTATGCAAAACAAGTAATTCAATCCAATGATTCAACATATGACTTGTAGTTAGCCTAATAATAATATCACAATGTCAATTATCTATCAATCAGAAATTGCATCAAGCAAAGTTTAGAAAAACCTATAAAGTAACAAAGTTCCGCAGGTGTCTTCATCTATTTATCGAACTATTGCCTGACACCGTGATCCCCAAAGGGGTGACCACGAGCGAACCGCCCCATGCACCTCTGTCCCCAGTCAGTCGACGCCCCTCCTCCCAACCAGCACCGCTAATAGTCTAAGTACCTTCCCATTCAGTGTAACCTGGACACATCTACGACTCTGCACTGAACCTGATTGAGATAAAGTGGGTATCTTGACATGGTCCAAAGGTTTGCTTTGTGTCATTCAACTTCCTGAAGGGGAGATTTTCACTAGAGGATTTTTTTTGTAAACCTCCTTTCTTCCTCATATTTAGCCCCATTAGCTTTGAGATTTTAAGACGTTCGCCCCATTAGTATGGCGATTTTAAGAACTTTCGCCCCATTTCTGTAAATTTTAAGAACTTTCGGGCCATTTAGGTGTCAATTTTTTCCTGGCGAGCGAAAGCAGAAAAATAGGATATTGGTTAGTTGTTTTCCATCACTACAAGAATACCGGTACTGGTTTATACTGTACTCTGTCAAGTAGATGTGTACAGTATAAACCAGTACCGGTATTCTTGTTGTAGTGATGGAAAACAACTAACCAATATCCAATTTTTCTGCTGTAGACAGACCTGGCAACAAACAGAAAACATATAGCACAAGCTGTTACTGTACGATGCATTACATTTGTAGCAAATAAATAGATACATTGGCATTAATACAAATAAGACACAATAAACTTACCAATTGCTATTTCAAAGTGTAGGAAGCATATGTTAATTGTAACTTCAAGTTATATGGTTGTATATACACAGGCACATACCCCATAACTGGGGATGGCCGACTCAAGACAGAGCCAGAACAAGGGCAAAAATATATATAAAAATAAATATATAAAAATGAATAAAATAAACTCACACAGATCTAGGTCGCCCAGGAGAAGACCCAGAGCCCCAGGCCCATTTGGGGTCTCCAGCAAAAGATTTCCAGGTTCCAAACCTCCCGGAGAGGTTCTGGTCTCAGCAGACAGACACGCAGCGAAGCTTTACCACCACAATGCCCGCCCACCTTCAAGTTACTAGATGAAAACTTTCAATATCAAACACAAATGAGAGAATCTATAAATTTCAATATTTATAAATAAAGGAACACATACTGTATAATGAATATAATGCAAGTGTGATTATTACTTTACTATACTCCATTCAACCGACCTGTGCATCTGGCTCCTAACTGGTGTTTGCATCGAGGCTCATGATTGGCTATCATACCAGTACCCGAGCTCACTGGCCAAAATGAGCGGCAGAGCTGATAATTTCTTCTTATTATCTTTATTATTCCTTATTTATTCATTAAACTATATACGTTTAAGTAATTTTAATGATTGATTAATAAATTATAGTCTTATCCGAATCTAAAGAGCTATTAAATATAACATGAAACCCAATAATAACTTATATATCATAAAGTAAACACAAGCGAAACAATAAAATGATAAACGGGAGAGGAGACTGACTGACGGGCTAATGCAGATTAGCCAATCACAGGCCATGATTTACTCACCGGTATCACTCATTTAAAATAGGCAGGGACGGAATATATTCCCTTGCTGGTGTTTACTGTATTATATCTATAATTGTATGTGTTCTATGTGGTGTTTTATAGCTCTTAAGGTTCGAATATCACTGTAGATTATCACATTATCGTATGAATGAAATATACTGTTCTTTATTATTCCATATATATTAATTAAACTAGATACATTTTAGTAATGATAATGTGATAGGTGATTAAAATGTAAAACTTGCAAACTAAACAAACCAAAATTGGGACAAGGACAATATAAAGTCAAATTAAATTATCAAAATCGCTATGTGGAAACAACGCTTACTAAAATGAAAATTATTAAATAAAAGAACACAATCCACCACATAGGGTGTACATTACTACATGAGCAAGTTAATCTGTTTCCCAAGCAAACTAATCGCACATATAACAACGCACTATCGTCACGTTAAAGGAAGTAGTCAAGTTTGGGTAGTCCGGGACGTTCTGGCAAATTTGACTAAACTCTGCATGAATAAAGAAACTAAATGTTAAATGTCAAAATATTATTTAAAATCAAATTTGCAACATGACAAGACATTAACAATAGTACAAAATACAAATATTGATAAGATACAAATATTGATAGATGATGTAGGCTGATATCAGAACCTTAAGAGCTATAAAACACCACATAGAACACATACAATTATAGATATAATACAGTAAACACCAGCAAGGGAATATATTCCGTCCCTGCCTATTTTAAATGAGTGATACCGGTAAGTAAATCATGGCCTGTGATTGGCTAATCTGCGTTAGCCCGTCAGTCAGTCTCCTCTCCCGTTTATAATTTTATTGTTTCGCTTGTGTTTACTTTATGATATATAAGTTATTATTGGGTTTCATGTTATATTTAATAGCTCTTTAGATTCAGATAAGACTATAATTTATTAATCAATCATTAAAATTACTTAAAACGTATATAGTTTAATGAATAAATAAGGAATAATAAAAATAATAAGAAGAACTTATCAGCTCTGCCGCTCATTTTGGCCAGTGAGCTCGGGTACTGGTATGATAGCCAATCATGAGCCTCGATGCAAACACCAGTTAGGAGCCAGATGCACAGGTCGATTGAATGGAGTATATACAGTAACATAAGTATTGAAAACAACTAATATATTAATATCCTACAACACATTTCAAATATTCAAATATGAACTTTTAAAACACTTTTCCAAAACAAGCAATGCAATACTTTGAACAAGAAAATCTATAAATATAATAGTAAACAGATCCTGGATAATATGAAAACTAAAGATTATCTAATAAGTATATAACATTAATATTAACCCCTTCACCACCAGTACGTTATTTTCATCATATTCTGGTTACCATTGGACGATTTTCTTTAGTTTATAATCTACCTCTACGACTTACAGTAAGTGGGTAAATACGATCTCAGTTAACCCTCTTAATAACGTAGGTCTTTCTTAAACGGCATAAAATCGTCTAATTTTAGCCGGAATCAAAGGTAAAAAGACGTCATGGTGCTGAAGGGGTTAAGAACAGATTATCAGTTACCTAAAAGGAGTAATTCAAGTATAACACATATTACTTCGGTTACAATTACCATTTTGTGTATTTTGTTGCCAATATACCGTAAGGAGAAAACATATGATGGCTATAGTCTATTCGCTGTAAGTAGGCGAGAAATCATGACCTCTATCCTCTGTAACTCAAAAAGGGCTAGAGTAACTTGGCTGTAAATTTCCTTATCTATTCTTTGACGGACTCTTCCCAAATGGTAGAAATATTAGCTCGATTACTCTAGCACAGTAGAGCAGTATGATGCATCCTTCCAAAGCTATGTACAATGAGTAAATTATGTGCACAGTATGTACAGGACTTTCATATGTACAAAGAATCACCAGAACTATGACAATTATAATGTAAAACTTGCAAATTAAACAAACCAGAACTGAGACGACACAAGATAAACGCTAAGACATGGCTCTGATCTAATATCTCAACCATACTATAGAACACGGAGTAAGGAGGCACTCGGTTGTGGCCTTGGAATTGCTCGGGGCCTTGGGGCTGTTCGGCCAGGCAGCTTGGGGAACAACAACAAGGAGTAAGGAGATCCAAAGCTTAATGATTGGCAATAAAAGGCCTCACAGGTTTAGGTGGTTAGTTGTTCTATGATCATTAAGGGGGGACCATCGTTTTTCTGGTCCCCTTTCTCTTTCGTGTTTAGTCCCATTATTTTTTAGATTTTTAGACGTTCAGCCCATTGTTTGGCGATTTTAAGACCTTTCGTCCCATTTAGTTATACATTTTAAGACCTATCATGCCATTTAGGTGTCTATTTTTTCCTGGCGAGCGATAGCGAGCCTGTAATTGTAAGAGGAACCGGCCTTAGGCTGGAAAAAATTTCTACCGAAAAATTTACAAATTTATCTTGAGGGGGGGGTCTAGGGGATGTTTTTCTAAGTTTGATGGAGGTCTAGCGAGGAAACTAAGAATTTAAGAATGAATGAATATATAGGCCAAAAAAGCAGTGAGTGTCCCCTTAAGTGACTGCGACTGTACAGGGTGATGGTGGTGACATCTGGTGGTGCTGCCATAGTGTGAAATCTGGTAGTTAATGCTTTGAAAGTCACCCATTTCTAGTTATATTAGTACTGTATTATTATATTTTTGTCACCAACCAACTTAACTTCTAAACTCAATTAATGAAATCAACAAATATATGTGGCACTCCAAAGACTCGAAACTAGGATACTCACATTGAAATTCCGCGCACTTATTTATGTATATGAGATAAAGCACCATAAAATAGGCTAATTCCTCCATTGGCAGATGAACATTTCACAACACATCTGGTGATAAGTGAGTGCAGTATAAACACTTGGTTCAGGTGTGACAAGTACATGTACTATCATCTCACTCGGAGAGGAAATATATATTGTAATTTGGAGTGTACACTTCAAATACATTGTTACAGTGAAATCCATAAAGTTGATTTCCACTTGTAGCATAACTTTACCAAAATATATTTCCTAATTCCCCATAATCGAGAGTAGGTCCATAGATTATAGTGAGTTGTTATTGAATCTTGAACCGATACAGGTTTACACTTTCTTAAACCAGAAGAAGATATTCCATTTGCCGAGCCACTCACAGTATAAACTAACAATTTTCAAACAATATAACTAAAGGCAAGCTTGTTTACATATCAGTATTACCTAAAATGTAAATGTCAAATAAGTGAGGGGTAAACAAGGGCTACATGGAGTATTATTAATGGAAATGGACTGTTTTAGAAAATCTTTTACTGCAAGTTAAGAAACAGAAGCAAATTAATTGGAAATACCCTTTTAAAATAAAGTTAGAACTTTTGACTTCACAGCCAGTGCACAGTAACCATAAAGTAAATAAGATCTAGACTAAACCATCAATGAGATATTAATGTTTTGCAGAATTCAGGATTCAGTTTCATTGCCAATATTAATTTTAGATAAGGTGAATTGCATAGTCAATGTACAGTTGCCAAGACATATAATTACTTGGTACACTTGCTGTAAAGTAGTGACAGGATTTAGTGCTTTCATCAGTTTATTTATATGGCAGTTTGAAGCTGAAATGTATTCATATTATTTGTACCAAGTTCATGTCTATATATGTATCTCACTTGCAACCAAGGGTTTAATCCCATATTACAGTGATGGAAGTAACCCTAGTACACAATACTTTCTTTGACTTTTGGCTGACTTATTTTTACCTTACTTACGAATTCTACATATTGTATAATACTGCAGGGAGTCCAGGGATTTAGGACTTAATACACTTCATTCTAGAGTTGATTCTATTATCGTAGTGATTTAAGTTCAAGCTTTCATATGCAATTTAAATTATGATTGACAGCAGATAAAAACAACCTTGCTATAACAAACTGATAGTCAGGAAGGTACTAAATTGTATTACATGGGAACAAATTTAACCACAAAGGGTGAGAATCTTTAATGATTGTTCATCTTTAATCCATTTTGTTATCTCAAAAGGAAGGGGATAGAGAATAAATAAAACAGTTCAAAATTAAAAGTGTGAGGTGAGGTTGAATGGTCATGTTATGGAGACTGTCATCTCATTTAAATTTTGAGCATATTGCTTGGGTCCATGAGTGATACTTTTGGGATTGAATTTGTGCTGTTGTTGTTCCCCAGGCTGTTGTTTTTGTTGTTGTTGCTGTTCCCCAGGCTGTCTGACCGAACAGCTCCAAGGTCCCGAGCAAGGCCAAGGCCATAACCGAGCACCCCCACAGAACCCTCTCTGCTTTACAACTAAAAAAGCCCAGGTGATCGAAGCCACTCCCAGGCTGTAATTTGATTCAGTACTTGACCGCAGCACCCACCAAAATGCCATTGATATACCATAGCTGTATCCAATACTCTAGCATTGTATGAGATTCCTGTGCACCTAGTAATTAGGAGACATGGGAAGGAATAGGCAAGATATTGGCAGATGGGGCAGACAAGATAATGTCATCTGTTGAAAGCAATAGATGCACCAGGCCAGTCAGCTGCACCCACCATTTATAAGGAACCCTCCAAATTACACCCTGCATCCAGGGTCAAAGCTACAGGCTATACAAAAAAAAAAAAAAATATATATATATATACAGTATATATATATATATATATATATATATATATATATATATATATATATATATACCGGTATATATATATATATCTGAAGGCATGGTTGGATAAAAGACTGTCAGTTACACAGGACAATACTGTACTATTTGAAGCCATTCATTCCAACACTATCTAACCTAAGATTATATTAATTGACCTCTAAATTGTTTCAACACACACTTCATGGTAGGTGATGGCTAATGATCCACATTTTGTGGCCAATGTGTAAGTCAGAGAATGCAATTTTGCTGGAAAGTGTATACAGTCTTTGACCTATTACACTTTCCAGCATCACATCAAGATGGTTGACAACATCGCCTCGGACGCCAGTAAGGACGTACGGCCCTGTAGCTGGGAGCAGTCTTCTGCTTCCAGCAATTTTATATTGGTCCCTGGAAGTGGAAATGTGGTGGTGGAGCCAGGGACATAACTGCTGTGTTGCAGTTGGTGATAACCCTTTCTGTTTCTACAAACACCTTTGGGTGACCAGGGCTCACACGTGTATGCATGTTTGTCGTGTGTGTGTATCTACTGTAGGTCTTTCTAAATAAATTATTGATTTTTCCTAGTTGATTTTCAGCAGATCTTATTCTATCTACATGTTCCTCACCTGGTTAAATAGAGGGCCTTGGAACATGACCATGAGAGGATTGCATTTGTGGCTGGGATTGTATCAAGACTGTTGGGGAGTTAATTATGTATTTAAATAAATGGTATGTATGTATGTACACTCATTTTAACCTGGTGATCAATTTATCTTCAATATTAAAATTTTCTTTGTGGTTTCTAAAAAAAGTAACACTACCAAAACAGTATACAGTACTGTACAGGTACCAGTATATTAATACTATAGACTGCTAATATTCTCCCATTAACCCGGGAGCTGCGGGGAGACTCTTAAGAGTTCCCCCGGCGGACTGCGGGAAGATTCTTGAGAGTAAGTAAAATAAAAAATCAACTTTTGACATCGAAAAAAAAAAATATGTTTTATTTTTATTTTTATTTTTATTTTTATTTTTTTGGCCCCTGGGCCATGCAAAATCTCAGTCCTCTACCTCCCCTCCTTCCCCACTTTCCTCCTCTCCTTCAGTTATCACCTATTTTCCCTATTATTCCCTTATTCTGAGGTATATTTTCGTGCTAACATTAGCGAGTTGCAAGCAGGGTGTTGTCATCACTGATGGCAAGCGAGTGCAAGAGAGAGAGAGAGAGTATCGATCGACTGTGTCTCAGTGGCCTTGGGGGAAATTGGCGGGAAAGCAGTTTGCCTCACCCATACATTATACAACTCGCGGGCTATATCTCCGATTTTGACCATCCAAACGCTGTTTTCACTCGTTTTTATTGTTGTTTCAGGTTAATACCTTTATAATCAACCCATAATAGGCGCATATGGATAATTATTAATGCTATTAATGGTACAATGAATATTTTAGTGACGGAAACACCTCAAATACGTCAGCACAGGGGGACGTTTTCAATTACCCCCATGCGCACTTGTTAGGTTAAAAAAATACATGTAAATTACACCAGAATCAGGCACTGCAGTAAATACTTTAAGTTTGTTTCAATTATTTGATAAATATAAAGAATCTTTGAAAAATATAAGTACTGTACTGGTAAATGTAAAATATATTATAAATTTATACATTTTACAATATGGGTATTACAATCTATTACTATATCATATACAGCACAGTAATTACATACCAGTACCATACTTATGCTGTACACTGTACAGTATATGAATAATAATTCCTAAATTTGAATTAATTTTATATTCTACTTAACAGCACCATTTTATAACAAAAAAAATCTTATTTCACACCAAGAAATGAATTGTGATAAATGTATAATAATGATAAGTATTGAAAGAAACTCTTACCATAATATTGCACTGTACATTTAAGGGAAGCTATAAACTGTACTAGATCAAGACTCATATTTCTACAGGACAAACCCTCAAAAAGTTGGGGTCAAAGAAAACAACATGGATGGATATATCATCTCTGAAGTAGCGACGAACTTCTGGCGCGAGAGTGAGGGAGTGAGAGAGTCGGGAGTGATCCAGGCCAGCATCCGAGCCCCCTATAGCATATCTAATGAGATGGGTGGAGGCATTAGTGTCAACAGGTTTGAGAGCCAGGCCTTTCTGTCTCTGTTCTAACAACTCTGTGATCTCTCTCAAGGTTATGGATTGACGAGGGAAGCGAACCGGCTGTAGTGTCTGACGGCCGGACATGTATTCTCCAACCAGGGATATGGCATCTAGGCCGCTCATACACTCCCACAGACCGTCAGAAGCCATCAGGAGGAAGCGGTCGTGGGGGCGGAGACGATGGTAGGACACCTCGGGCCGGGCGGTCAGGTAGGGTGGGGTCAAACAGTGAGGGATCAGGTTGTTCTGGCCTGCATAATGTTGGATGATTTTTACTTGAGTCTCACGGTCCCACTTGAATCTGAAGTCTCCGAATGCTCTGAAAGGCATGAGCAGACCCAATAGTCTCTGGTCTCTCACCACATACTCAGCCTCCGAGGGTGGGTGCTCAGACAGCACACGGTCCACCTCATTATGGTTCTCCCAGGAGTGGTCTGATGTAAGGCGTAGGGGATGCCAGGAGCCACTACCGTCCTGTCGTTGTGAGCCCAATACGCCGCCACAGTCTCCTGCATTGGCCAGATGTAAGTGTGGACCATCAACATGTGCCACACAGGCCACAGAGCCAGAGAGAGCCACCCGTAGCAGAGGCTCCAGTACAGCACTGTGTCGGTGCTCCACCACCTCCCACCCCAGGTCTTGGTCCAGCTGAACAAAAGCGTCTGTGAGCACTTCCTCCATACTAAAGTCATGTGCGACACTCTCCAGCAACCTGATGCAGTACTTCTGTAAAGACTTGTCATAGATCTCCTGCAACTCTGATACAAACTGTGATGGGTCATTGTATACCTGGGTGAGGGGTGTCGGGCAGGTGGTGTGCCATTCTGACACCAGGCGCCGTAGTTCAGCGCGAGGTAGCAGTGCCGCTGCAATATAATCAAACAACCGCTTCGACACTACCTGGCTACACTCAGATCCACCATGGCCATCAAACACACCAAAAAGGTAACCTGCAAAAATACAACCAAATTAGCTACATCTATTGAATAATTCAGTTATTATATTTAACAGAAATGAAGATGTGCTAGTATATATGGCATTACAAATACAGTACATACATACATAAAAGTTTAAAGACAGTTTCGCCCACATTGTGTGGCTTCAGTCTCACATCATCAATGGCGGCATTCCAGGCGACCCTGTCTTGGTCTGCCACTGACGTCAAGTTCTTTGTTTTGAGATCGGACCGAAGTACCTGATCCCATGTCTTTCTAGGTCTACCCTTACTCGCAGCTCCCCCCTAGTTCACAGTCTGGCATTTCTTCATCCAATTCTGATCATCCATTCTCTCCACGTGTTCAAACCAACCTCATGCACTCCTAACACACCTTCTCTTTAAGGTTTAAGGTGAGGTGGGAGTCTCTCATGGTCAAGAGAGGTAACAGCTCTCTAAAAAATTCCCCCAGCCACTTCTGACTCTAGCAATGGAGCCAGGTTCAGTGCAACCTCTGGTTGAAACTGTATCGACAAAGTAGCAAAATTTATTCACACACTCCAGCGTTACACTGTCGAAAATCGATACCAGGAGGCGGGTCATTCAACACAACTTCTCCCTTACACACTGTACATTCAAAGTCTATAATTTTCATCAAAGTTCCTCTCGTCCCAGTACACCTCTTGTGTAACCAGTCACTACAGATACAACATTGAATAGTTACTTCCCACAAACTGCACATGGAAAGTTGCCAGTACATTCCATAGTTCTGTGCTCTACTCCACTGATCATGACCTTTGTTTGATAGATTATATTAATCTTAGTCCCTTGTTTGCCATTCCCTCCCTTCGTCTAATGAACTTTACCTCCGCTTCCTGTGCACTATCTGCGATAAGAACTAGGTCATCTGCATATAACAACTCCCACGGGAGTCCTGTTCTGAAGTCCCTTCACAGTGCCTCCAAGACCAAGACAAACAAGTGGGTTCAGCACTGAACCATGGTGAACTCCGACTTTCACTGAGAACTCTTCGCTTAGACCCCCATCCACTCTAACTGCTGCCTGTGACCCCTCATACATTCTCCTTATCACACGCACCAACTATTCCTCTACTCCAAGATTTCTCATAGCCCACTGCATAACTTCCCTTGGCTTTTGGTCAAAGGCTTTCTCTAGGTCTACAAAAAATAGGCATAACCCCCTCTTTTTCTCTAAGAACCTCTCTTGCAGTAGCCTAAGAATGAAGATAGCATTGTTTGTGCCACATCCCAGCATAACAATAACTGCATGTCACTATTGGCAACACTTTTCCTGATTATGCATTCAAAGACCCTTTTGCTGACTTTCATGACTTGGTTGAGCATTTTCAGACCCCTGTAATTTAAGGAATCATCCTTACCTATGTATCAATTTATTATCACACTTTTCTGCCATGCATCAGATCTTTTTTCCTCCCTTATGATACCATGAATCATCTCTATGACCAATTTTACACCAATATCTGCAGCTGTCTTTAGCATCTCAGCGACTATGCTGGAGCTCCCAGCGGCTCTCCTGGGCTTCATTCTATCTACTGTAGGCTATATCACTTTTCACGGTGTCATACCGTACTGGGACTGCAGTGTTGAGCTGTTCTCTATTCCATTCAAACTCCACATTTAGTCTATCTATCTATCTATTGCCAGACGCCTTACTCCCCTTACGAGGGTGGCCATACACAGAATGCCCCCAAGCGGACCTATTCCCTGTGAGAGGGACAACCCGAGCCAGTTTAGTGAAGGACTTACAGGATTGACCACTCAATTCAGGATCCGTCCGACTCCGAGGCCCTCTGTGTATCTTGTTAGCACTATTTTTCTACAGTGGTGTTCGGCTAATCCATCCACTAACCTGCCTTACCCTTAGGTAAGCAGTACGGATTTGTATCAGGTTTACTCCCCTAGACAGGTTGCCAACCAAGGCTGACGAGTCCCATCCACCCGGATTTGTATAAGGTTGTCTCCCCTAGATGAGTTGCCGACCAAGGCTAACGAGTCCCATCCACCCGTTTAGTAATCTTTTATAATGCATCTTTCATGCCTCTCTAATTTTGTTTTGTGTGTAAACAGTCATTATTTATAAATCGTTCGCCCACAATGTCGTACTTGCTACAGTCCCTCACAATCTTAGCTACTTTAAGCAACACCATTGTAGGCTAATTATTAATTTTGTGCTACAAACTTGTTCTATCACACTATCCTGTATAGTTTTCTTTGCCCTGTAGACCTTCTTTCTTGCATTACGTTTGGCGGTCAAATCCAATAAATCAGGCATCAAGGCATATCAAGCATCAAGTCTGGGAAGCATATGTATGTGTAAGTGTTCTTTCACACTGCAATGAAAACTCAATCAAATGAAACCTTTGAAACCTTTATACAAAAGCTATAAGCAAATATAGGCTATCTAAATAAAGACAGCAAAGGCAGGTAGAGTGAAGAAAGTGTGAACCTGTGGTGTGGAGACAGCGAGCGGCGGAGAGTCTGTCCTCTATGGGCGAGTTGGAGGCCAGCTGATTGGAGTCTACCGAGTCTATCGAGTAGGAGGCTGCTGGGGTGATGAGTCCAGGGCTCCAGTCTTGGTCTCCACAACCACTCACCTGCACACCAGCTTGATTCTGACGTAGGATCTGGGACACCTGTAGGAGTTACAATTTACTTCAGCTTAAATTGCACCCAGAGAAAGCAGTTCTTAAGTATGGTAGCCTGATATAATATGTACCGTAGGCTAAAGGTAAAGGGCAGAACAAGGAAGACAGGGCGGGTGCCCAACCCCGAAAGGGGTTGAAATAGGGGAGCTATCCCCCTGCCAAAGGCGGCTTTCTAGGGCCTTTCCTAGCTGATGCTGAGAGGATTGGGTTCTAGTCATGTGGTGATAGGCTGGTCTATCAGAGTGAGAACTGAGCGATCTCTGCCATACCCATAGCTTACTCTGACTGTTCCTTTTACTTACATATTTTCTAGATCTCAAGTGACGGCATCTCTTCTGTGGATTGACCTCCCAATCTAAGTGTCACATTTGTCCTTTGCCCCTCAACTTTCTCTTCATAATTGCTGAGGGGCACAGGGCCCTGGGTGGGGCTTTGGTTTCCCGGGTGTTTCTGCACCCTCCTCAGCTCCCAGCCATGGAGTGGCTTCGGTCACCCAGGCTTTATTGTGGTCGGCAGGGAGGGTTCTGTGGGGGATAATATTCAAGGACACTAG
>JBAKBP010035449.1:0-19512 GCA_037953745.1 Lithodes maja
GTAGCGTTTAAGGGGGGGGGGGGTGACCTGCCTTTTGTTATTTCTGTCCTTTTCTCTCTTTCTCTGGCTTGTATCCATTCGGCCCCATTCAGCCAACTATTTTAAGACGTTTATCCCCATCTAGGTGTCGATTTCTTCCTGGCAAGCGATAGCGAGCCAGCATTATATGAAGAAATCCGGCTTCGCCGGAGAAATTTTTCTATCGAAAACTGTACACATTTAGCCTGCTGTCAAACAAAAATAATAAATATGCTGGCTCGCTACCGCTCACCAGTAAACAATTGACACCTGGATGGGGATAAACGTCTTAAAACAGTAGATTGAATGGGGCCAAATGGATACAAGCCAGAGAAAGATAGAAAAGGACAGAACAAAAACAGGTCACCCCTTTTAAGAGCTTGGAAATAATTACTTGGAGTAGGTTATAGGACATGAATTGTGGCCTGTAGTGTCCGAAACTATCCCGTTCATTCTAGGTTGGGAGGAAATCGTAACCTCTAACCTCGGTAACTCACAAAGGGCTAGAGCAAATGAGCTGTCACATTTCCACACCTATTCCCTAGCCAAGTCTTCCTATTTGGTAGACATATGAGCTCGATTACTGTAGTCCTTTTTGAGTTATGAGAGGTTAGGGGTTACGATTTCTGCCCAACCTAGCATGAACGGACTATAGTAATAAGTGTTAAAGTGTGTGTGGGAGAGAGAGAGAGAGAGGATAGATTGAGGGGGGAAGGGCGGGAGGGAGGGTAGTTTTAGGTGGGGTAGGGGTATAGGTGGTGAAAAATGGAGGGGGTGGGGAGGGAAGGTAGGGTTACGTGGGTGGTGTGATAGGAGGTTGGGGAGGGTAGGTAGGGTTACGTGGGTGGTGTGATAGGTAGGGGGGGGAGGGAAGGTAGGGTTACGTGGGTGGTGTGATAGGTAGGTGGGTGATAGGAGGGTGGGGGGGGAGGGGAGGTAGGGTTACGTGGGTGGTGTGATAGGGGGGTGGGTGATAGGGGGGGAGGGGGAGGTAGGGTTACGTGGGTGGTGTGATAGGTAGGTGGGTGGTAGGAGAGTGGGGTGGGGTGGGGGTAGATGGTGATTGATGGGGGAGGAGGGGGGGTCAAGGGAGAGTGGGAGGGAGGGAAGGTGGTCTTATACAGTCTCTCAAGTCAGTCTGCCTCTAGTCTCCGAACAGATAAAAATAGTGCGCTACCTAGTTTCTCCCCAACACCCCCCAATTACCCCCCAATTCCACACCAACACCACCACCACACCCAATTCCACATCACCACACCCAATTCCAAAACACCACCACCACACCCACTTCCACATCACCACACCCAATTCCAAAACACCACCACCACACCCAATTCCACAACACCACTACCACCACACCCAATTCCACATCACAACCCCCACACTCAATTCCACACCACCACCACACCCAATTCCACACCACCACCACCACACTCAATTCCACACCACCAGCACCACCACACTCAATTCGACAATTCCACAATACCATACTTAAAATATTAGCCTTTGCACCTTATTTATGCATTTATAGAACACATAGACACTAATTAGTAATTGGTGGGCATTGCAAGATTAGTATTTAACCACTTATGGGTTTCGGGCTTTACGGAAGTTGGAGCCGTGGACATCGATGTATCCTATGAACTGCAAAGGACCTACCAGCTCACACGAGGCAGATCCCTTTCACACCCAACCAATACCATTCATATGACTATCTAAAATACGTAACTCTTTTATTAAGCAAAACAACTCCCTTGCCTTTGTCGGGTCTGCAAATTACCAAATCATTATTACAACCTAAATGTTTCAGATTTTTAAAGATATGGCCACTTTGACTTACGACACGATCTCTGCGCCCCCCCCCCCCTACCCACACACACACACACTTGTCCATCTCTAGTGCTAATAAGTGATATATACATTATAATATACATACGTAGAAATATAAAATATAATGTGGCTGGTGATGTGTTTTTGGACGCGTTAGAAAGAGATATACTGGACTCTGCCGTGTTAGAAATAAAGAGAGATATATATATTGGACTTTATCATGTTAGAAAGAAAAAGAGAGAGATATATTGAACTTTAGACGTGTTAGAAAGAAAGAAAGAAAGAGAAAGAGATAATATTGGACTTTGCCGTGATAGAAAGAAAAAGAGAGAGATATATTGGACTTTGGATATGTTAGAAAGAGAGAGATTATAGGTTTGAGTCCCGGAGGGAAGAAGGAAAACCTAATATTTAGTAGTGGCCCCGAAATAATTGACGATATGCCTTATACAGTAATGGCACTCTTTGAACCCAAGCATCAGCTGTTCAAATCAACCGCCCTAGAATGTTAAGAGACCAAACATCGTAAGCATACGCTCATATTCACTTACGGAATCGTCCTTGTGATCGGGAGCTCACTACGAAAAAAAAAATTAGTAAAAAATAATAAATGAAAAATATTAGAAACACTATAATCTGCTATGCTTCCCATCGTGTGGATGTTGATAGCGTGGGTTTGCCTGCTGACTGAGTGCCATTCCTCCTTAACCGACATATCAAGATTACTTAGAAACATCAGAGACGAATGGGAAGGGGATGGAAGGGAGGGTCGGAATCGTCAATGATTCCGGGGCCACTACTAAATATTAGGTTTTCCTTCTTCCCTCCGGGACTCAAACCTATAATTTATGCGTGGCCCCTTCATCATTGACGATATGCCTGATATCTCAAGTCTGGAGGGGGACATTCGTGACAAATATCAAACCACTAACAAATCAACAATAGGATGAGACTAAACCCGATATAGAGCTCTAACATTTCTTTATTTGTATACACAATACAGAAAAAATATAAAAGATATACAGTTAGCGTACTTAACCCCTACTGTACCATAGGGTACAGTAATAAAAGTCCCCCTCAGTCCCAAGCAATGTGGCCAAAATGGCAAGATATGACAACCTTCCACCTCAATAGATGGAGGAATACTGGCTCTCCCAGCCTGTAGAGGCTTGGATATAAGCTGAGAAGTGTTGCCAACTCTAGAGCAGTGTTCAAACGGTCGTGGTACCAGGCACTGCCTAATACTGGCAGTTACAAGGAAAGTATATTAATGACAGCTCCCTGCCGTCGCTGGGACTGGGGAGTGATTTATCTACTGACAGCAAAGAGCAGTCGCTGGTACTGAACGGGTTAAAGAAATACCTGTGAGCAATCAATTTCTGAAATCATAGGATAGGATTGTAGAAAGGTTGCATGACATATAAACCTATTGAGTATATGTATACCAACAGATCACTTAAATGTGTACAACATTGTAACTGTTATGCATAAATCTTTGTCTATGAATATTATATTCTTATACCATATACAAAAATATTCTCCAACTAATGACTATTGCAAGTTCCTGAGTATCTTATGATAATGTGGATCACATAACAATATTTGGTAATGTATCCATAATACAAAATCAAAACATATCACTTTGGACTGTACTTTCAGTCCTCAAGTAAACCTTGGAGATCAAGGATATCACAGTGCATTTGAACTCACAAATATGTTCGGCGGGGCTGAGGGTCTTAGCTATCAAATGGCCCGCCTACCCCCACACTCACTTCTTAAAATTAACATAATGATAAAAAGCACCAGACCATCAGACCCGTTGTCTCAGTGCGACACAGGTCATACTTGGTTTATCTAGAGTATAATAGATAAGTATCGTGTTAGGAAGGTGTGATTAGATGCCCATAACTGCGTCTGCTGTATATCAGTGACTGAAAAATTCTTTAAGAACCTAAGTTAGACTGCCCATTTTCGAATGTCATGCGCACGTCCCACGGTTCCCGGGTTGCTTTCCCGGATCACATCAACTAGTAAAGCTGCTAAATGCCACTTCATAAGGCGTGTACCTGTTCAATTTACCCAGAGAGTTCCCGGTTATTTAGGCCGGGACACTCCCATATACAGGAAAGTCATTAAAGATTTCACCGGGCATAATTTATGGTGAGAATCTCCTCGTTTGAGTGCCGGAACTTCGAATTCTGTAAAAACGTGCTCACTGTACTCATTTTTAGCTATAAAATTAGGTGACGGCGCAATTTGCACATTGACATTGCGCCGGCCAAACCTGAGACAATTTGGTTCGTTGCTCATCGCCGCCAGCTCAGACACCCGGTTTCCTGTAGCCAAGGCCATAAGGAACACAGCCTTCTTTAAGACCAAATCAAAAGTAGGATTGTGACTATATTTCTGAGAATTTAGTAATGACAAGGCTTTGTCAAGTGACCAGGTAGGCATGAGCTGACGTGGTGGTGGGCGAAGCTTGAAACATGCACACATGAAACCCTTCTCCTCCGCTTGCGGTACTGAGAGACTAGTTAAATAACAAAAATTGTCCTCAAATAGCGGTCATGTGATTCTTTAGTGTGACAACTGACAAGCCTTTTAGTTCAAATAAATAGTCAAGGTATTTGAAAATTAAAGACACCGATACTTCAGTCTGGTCAGTTTCCACTATCCAAGTAGTAAATGCTTTCCAGTGTGATTGATACTGACGTCGGGTGGAAAGAGTGTACTGATTAATTAATTTATTAGTTATACTTTCCCCATAGAGAGTCAACCATTTGGCCCTTTGAATGTCCACAATGTAAAAGTTAGCGAGGTCTTTAGGTTGCCAATTGCCTGTAAGTGGAAGTACGAGATCGGGAGCGACACCGGGTTCTCGCACTACGTCTTCAACTGGGTATACCACACTTGAGCCGGCCACAGGGGCGTGATCATCGAGACTATGCCCCGATAATCCCGTAGTTTGTGAACTACTTGACACATAAGTGAAGCGTCTGGTGGTGGAAACAGTGAGATGGAATTCCAGCTGTTCCAGTCCGTCAGCAATGCGTCTGGTCCTCCCGCCGGGGTTACTTCCCGGCAAGTGAGGAATAGAGGGAGTCTGTGGTTCTCCTCTGACGCAAACAAGTCCACTTGTGGACGGTACGGCACTGCAATCATCTTCTGAAAGACGGTATGCTTGAGCGCCCATTCTATTATTTTGCTCTGTCTCCGTGACAGAGCATCTACCTATACGTTGGCCACGCCCGGCAGATAAGATGCGTGAAGATAAATGTTTAGCTTGTCCGCTAACACAAATATCTTTTCCGACAACTCTAGCATCACTCAAGACCTCGATGACCCTTGCTTCTGAATGCATGTTACTGCATTCAGATTGTCCATTTGAAAGGCTATTGACTTCCCCTCCAGAGTGGGAGCGTGAGCCCGAAGGAAAAATAAGGGAACTAGTAACTCTTTTGCATTGATGTGAAACTCAGGATTTTATCGGGACCAAAGACCCTGACCTTGATGTCTGAGGTTTGACTGATAACCCCAACCCAATGTTCCTGAAGCATCGGTATCTACCCATACCGTAGGCGGAGGAGAAGTCCACGTCATAATTGAATGCAATGTTTCTGGGCTTGCCCAGACCGCTAGTAAGTTGTGGATTAACTTCGGGATTTGCCATGACTTGTCCGCCGGCAAAAAGCGGAAAAAGTCTGTTTCCCTCCAAGATTAACCTCTTTACTTTCAACCGGCCCAACTTTACAGTAAGTTGAATCCAGTTGAGAGAGCCGACTAGAGACTCCCACACCGTCCTCGTAGGGGTCAGACTATGAAGAAAATGAAACAGTTTCTTGCAGAACCTGTTTCGATTGTCCACACTCTGACTGAGGGTGAGGTGCGTTGTATCCCACATCAGCCCTACCCGCTGAATTACCCTTGTTGGGACAAGATTCGACTTTGCCAAGTTGATCTTGAACCCCAGGGATTTGACATGGTATAGAATGATATTGACATGATTGAGGCATTGTATCTCGGATTGTGCTACCACTAGCCAGTCGTCTAGGTACCACATCACCGTGATTCCTTGTTGTAATAGTGGTAACAGAGCCTGTCGGACTAATTTGGTGAAGATTCTCGGCGCTAGGTTTAGACCGAAAGGCATCTGTTGAAAGACATAAGTCTGATGCTTGATCCTCATTGCGAGGAATTTTTGGAACCTTTTGTTGACTGGGACATGCCAATAGGCCTCCGTCAGGTCTAATGAACACATCCAACCTTGCGGCGGGAGTGTTAACCTGATCTTATTCACAGTGAGCATCCTGAACGATGGGTTGTGAATGTAGCGATTCAGATGAGACAAGTCTACAACCGGCCTCATCTGAGCACTGTCCTTCTTTGGCACGAGAAAAAGTCTGGACGTGTAAACTGGGCAAGTTGGATTGACTGGGACAATGATATGCTTGGTTATCATTTCTTGGACTAGTGACTCCACCTCTAAAGAAACATTGTTGACTTCTAAAGGTTGACGTAAACGAAGTTGTCGGAGCCACCGCCAAGCGATGCCCTCGCATACCATTGTCCGTGCCCAAGTCCGCCGGGGCCAAGCCCGGTGACACATCCGGAATGATCCAGTCATGCAACTGGACTTGTCCGGCAGAACTATGCTCGAATCCAACTCGCCCGTCGTGGGCACCGGGAGTGAGAGAGTTTTGTGCTTGACTAGTTTTTTGAGTGGGATGTGGTGGATGTAGACGGCTGGCTGGTAGTAGGTGGCCGTGACTCCTGTCCTTTTTACCACTTACCCGGACCTTTACCCTGTTGTTTACTCTTGGTAGAACTACTGCTTCCAGGCGCGGAAGGGGTTTTAAAGGCCGGAAAAAACTTAGTCCCACTTGGGTGACTCTTCTGACTAAATTTTGGCTTATGAAATTTATTTGACTCCTTCCTCGGCGTGGAGGCAGTCTGTCTAGCAGAGTCTCTGAGGCTAAACACAGTCCTCCAAGTATCATGGCACACAAGATTTGGGGTTAATAGTGGGGAAAGGACTAATCGGCGCCCAATCTCCTCCGGCAACTTCTTCACCAGATAAACTTTTAAGTCCTGACAAGCACGGACCGCCTCCAAGAAGGCGACCCTGATGTCACCATGTGATTGGATAGAGTTCTGGAGAATACGCCGCCTAGAGAGAAGTAGAGCCTTTTTAGCTTGTGCATCCGTTACTGCCTCAGTCGTCCTGATCATTGACTCTGCAATCTGGCGACTGAGCAGAAACTGAGACAGTAGCCTCAAAGCCTTTTGCCGTAATTTATAGTCTTTATCAAGCTGAGTTTGTGTTGGACTAGGAAAAGGCTCTTGAATTTCCCACAATGACAATTTTGGAGCATTGAGAAATTCAAGTACAGATTTAGGAATGCCCCCGGCTATAGTGACGGGCAGGGAAAACTAACTGTCTTGTTCTTGAGGTATTTGATGGAAAGACTTACTCGTTATCGTACAAGCAAATTGTTAGCCTCGGACTCCCATTCAAGCCATGGCCCCGTGCCGACCTCTCCAATCTGCATCACTGGGTTTCCGGATTGGACTCTAATTGGAATCGTATATAATTCTGGTGTGAGATTGGCAAGTGCCTTGACATCATTAAAACTGTCTACTTTGGACCAATCCGAATACAGACGTGCAGACGAGGCAGGTGGCAAAGCTGGGGAAGATGCATACACAAAATAATCCGGGGCATACAAATTAGGAATGGCCTTAATAGATACGTCTAAGAGTTCTCCGGACATGTTAAGGGCACAAAGTTTCTTGCTCTCATTAACCTGAATACCCCAATGTTCAGGTACCGGAAGCTCTCCCGAAATCGTCGGCTGCGCGACCTGTGGGTTTAAAGCGACAATATCAGTCCAAGACTATCCGGCCCATATAGGATAGGGCCTTTTCTGAGAGGGACTTTCTCAAGAGGGGGAGGAATCACGTCCGTGACAACGTGGAATTTGAGTCATCAATGTTGACGTCAAAGGAGTTGGACTAGATGTCATAGGGGAGGGAAAATGAGTTTGCTTAGTTGATACCTTTAGGGAACCCAATGGTCTAGCAACCGGCGATGGTGAGGGAGACTCCGGCACCACTTTACTCACATTAAATTTTTCCATCATTTGATCAAAATATGTTTGTAAATCTGCCCTAGTAATGAAATCTTTAGAATTGTCCATTGAAACCACAGAGTCACCATCAGAATGTCTTGACGATGCTAGTTTCTGCTCTGATTCCAATTGTTCCGAAACATCAACAGGAATCTCTTGGCACTCCATACTCTCAACTGACCCTGCCTCCAGCGACCGGGCTGAGCGGGTTCGTACCGCCTCAGACCGGACGGCGGGTTCCAAAACGTCACGTTCGAAATCTTCCCAATGTAAGTCCGAATACAGACGATGGTACCTGAGCCTCACCGGTTTGTTGCACATAGTCTTTATCTGTATCCTCCGAGATAGCAGACATCCGGCTTTGAGGCCTCTCTTGGTACTAATCCGTGACCATAGGATATCCTCGGTACTGTTCAGTCAACACCTGTGCGGATACACGAGAACACGGTACACTGAAACCTGGCGGCATATTTGTTCTGGGAATCATATAACATGGCCTTTGAGATTGCGACACTTGTTCTATCTGTTGGCTTAAGTTATTAGCACTCTCCCTAGGCGGTATCTCTGCTACCTCAGTTACCGCCTCTGACCTGCCAGATTAAACTTTTGGCCTGGTCGATACGGAAACGGAAGCAGCAGGTGCCGTCACCGGCGTTTGCCGGAGCCGCGCATTTGACGTCGCCGAGCGGGACGTGAAAACCCGTTTACCCGAAGTCTGCGCCTCCAGTGTCACCTTTTCTGGTGTGATTCTCCTCTTCTTGGTCGCCGGCGGACCTGGCTGACCTGAAGAATGAGATGATTGTTTCAAGAGCGACTGCGATCTTGACCAGGTCCTGCCCTCCTTATTTGACGAATCTGGCCTAGGCCGTTTCGCCTGCCAGCGGGGGTGTTACTCATAGTAGTGTCAGTAGTGTCATCAGTGGAATCATCGTCTGTACTAACAGTTGCTTTGGAAGTTACTTTAGAAGGTTTATTTTTAGATACCACAGAACGAATTGATTTAAATGGTTTAACTACCGGAGATTTGATCACCAAATGATCCCACATAGCCTGGTCATCGCACTGCAATGCTTTATGAGCTACCTCCTTCGTATAGTTATTGAAATTACCTTTAATTTCTAACAAACCCAGTTGACACGCCACTTCTTTATGGTTAAGCAAACCATCACGAAGTCTAGTACACACACTACATTTCTTAGTTAGCCATTGTCCTCAAGAGCGATCAAGGCAAGACCCACATTTCACAAAAAGTTTGTGTCCAAAGATAGGAACGTTCATGCACAGTGGTGTATTACAAAGAGTTACGTATTCCATGACGAAATACCCCCCCGCCGGGTTCGGCCCCCAGTCTGGAGGTCGTTGTCTAGGTGGACGTGTGGGTTCTGGAAAAGAAATTTCCAAGAATCAATGCTCATAAGGATAACCCAAGACATTTACACATATCATTAACCTCGAATACACAAGAAAAATAGACGTAGCGATCACCACTACTCTAAGTTTCCTGTGTATCCTTCTGGAAAAACCCACACCTTGGGTTACTTCCATTGAAGGTATTATGACTACTTATCTATGATAATGCTTATCACCGGCCTATACTTAATAACCATTCAGTCAGAATATTAAGAGTCAACAAAATAACTCTTCCGCCACGATGACGTATATTATGTTAACCCATGACCCGTCCGCCGCGATGACGGATTAGAAGTCTTCCCCGCTGCGTGAGGACTTTTGATTTTAGTATAGGCGAGTTAACCCTGTGGAAGCCTTCTCCTTCCGCCGGGAATTCGTTCTGGTACTGGGCCACGAACGGGTTACTTGGATCTGCTACACTAGCCCGCCGCTAGAGGGCATCCGACAGGGTAGCACTCGACAACCTTCCGCTGGACAAACAGAAGCAAACCTTTGTGTTTTCTAACTCGTTTGCCACTGGTTAGCAAACACACACATACATATATATATGTCAGGACGTCTCCTGACACCTTCACTTCAGCGACAATTTTCGTTATGAATGAGAAGGTCACATCTTATGGCTAAAATTATTATAATAACAATAATAATAATCACATCCTAACCATAAAATAAATCCTTAACAGAGGCTGGCCACGAGGCCTAGGGCAAGAAGTACGATGACTCTGCGACATTCTTATCTCCAGGACGAAGGTCAGAGCATCCTCCACCATCTCGACGACTGGCGCGTAGGGAAAAGGACGACACAGAAAAACTACAGAAGGCTCACCACAACGTGAAGCCACCCTTAAACTATAAAATCTGCTGATGAGAAAAAACACGATTAACCCACCAGAAAGGTAGCCGAAAAGCGTTGCCCTGTAGTAAAAAAGCCTCACACACTACTAGCTAGGCTAAAATAGAGCAATAAAAGCAATAAAAACAATGGCGGCCTCGTTCATAGGGAAGCGAGGGGACGCCAGCACAAAGCACCCTTAAATAACACACTCCTGGGAGTCATGCCAATCGGAACGCCCGACCTATCTTATCTAAACCTATTCTAAAACATCTCAGATAATACAAATGAGCAAAAGACTCACTAGTAGAAACCGTAGAATGAAGAATGCAGGGAGGTCCGACCCTCACAATCCAACGGCAATGAGCCCCAGAGTGAGAAGGAGGAATGGCGCTTGGCGCTTCAGCGCCTGCGGGAAAAACCCACGTTATCAACATCCGCACGATGGGAAGCATAGCAGATTAGTGTTTCAAATATTTTTTGTTTTATTATTTTATACTAAGTTTTTTCGTAGTGAGCTCCTGATCATAAGGACGATTCCGTAAGTGAATATGAGCGTACACTTACGATGTTTGGTCTCTTAACACTCTGGGGCGGTTGATTTGAACAGCTGACTCTTGGATTCAATAAGTGCCATTACTGTATATAAGGCGATATAATATTATATCGTCAATGATGAAGGGGCCACTAATAAATATTGAACTTTGTCGTGTTAGAAAGAAAAAGAGAGAGATATATTGGACTTTAGATGTGTTAAACAGAAAACGAGAAAGATAATATTGGACTTTGGACGTGTTAGAAAGAGATTTATTGGACTTTGCCGTGTTAGAAAGAAAACGAGAGAGGTATTATTGGACTTTAGATTTAGACGTGTTAGAAAGAAAACGAGAGAGGTATATTGGAGTTTGCCGTGTTAGAAAGAAAAAGAGAGGTATTATTGGACTCACCCCACCAAACTGCAAGGGGAGGAAGTTTGTTGACATAGAAAACGAGGTGAACTTTACGACGGGTTCCTAACGTAAATCTTGTCACTGCGCACTCACTCTCTTGCTTCACTCTCGCTTTTCTCTCTCTCACTCTCTCTCTCTCTCTGTTTCACTCACTCACACACACACACTCTCTCTCTCTCTCTCACTCACTCACACATACTCTCTCTCTCCTCACATACACACTCTGTTTCTCTCTCACACTCACTCTCTCTCTCTCACTCCCTCTCTCTCTCACTCACTCTCACTCTCTGTTTCTCTCACACTTACACTCACTCTCTCTCTGTTTCACTCACTCTCTCACATACTCTCTCTCTATATATTTCTCTCTCTTTCTCTCTCGCTCGCTCTCTCTCTCTCTCGCTCGCTCTTCTATAATTCTGAAGCGATATAGAAAATCTACAGCTTGCTTTCAATAACAATCCTGCAATTTGATTATTCTTATCTAGATTTTTTTTTCAACCCTTTGAAGATTTTGACGCACTTTGAGAGTTCATTCTGGCTATCATTGGACGATTTTAGACAACTTAGGAAGGATCTGTGGGAATTATAAGATTAAAGACTATCTCAATCAACCCTCTGACTTCCATATACCCTTTCTAATCTGACTAAAATCGTCTAAAATAACAGCCAGAAAACAGACAAAAAATGCGTCATCGGATCTTTTAATGGTTTACAAATGATTCCCATCCATCTTTCCATTCTGAACGATTGACCTCTTGCGAATTTCAGGCTATAAGGAAGTTGGAGTTGTAGACATCGATATTTAGCAGAATTGCCAGCTATCATACGGTTGTAGAGGTAGTGCCAACGAACTTAAAAAACATCTGGATCCCTGACCTCTTCGTAACTCAAAAGGACCTAGCAAACTGGCTGTAAATATCCACACCTATTTCCTGGTGGACTCTTCCCAAATGATAGAAATGTCAGCCCGATTGTTTTCATTAATTTTGAGTATTAACCCTCTCGTTATCATATGGACGCGGGGGTTGCCGTTTATCATTCAGGAATTGAGTTCTCTCAATTTTATAATTACGTCTCCCAAATTAGTTTATTGCCCACAGCTAACTCAAAAACAACTGCAGAGGTTGAGTTGAAGTAACTAAAATAAAGGTTTCTAAATACCCCTGATGGTCACAAATGCGTTTAAGTATCCTAGAATAGTCTCAAATGGCGTCCTGTGCGTGAAAGGCTTAACCCTTTCATGCACATATGACGCAGAGGTTGCCAGATTAGCAATAAGAAATAGTTTTCTCACTCTTATAATTACTTCTCCAAAATTAGTTTTCTGCCCACAGCTAACTCAAAGACAACTGCAGAGGTTGAAGTAACTAAACTAAAGGTTTCTAAATACTCCTAATGGTAACAAAGGCTTTAAAGTATCCCTAATAGGCTCAAAATCGCGTCATATGTCGGAGAGGGTTAAGAAGTTAAGGGATCAATATTATTGTCAAGTTCATTGGCGCTACCTTATAGTACAGTCGAGGTTATTAAATGTTGTCATAGATTCCAGTGGTTTTCGCTTAACAAGTGTTATTGGTATCTTTATAGGTACTGGGAAAAGTGCTTATCCCTCAGAGTATTAGTCAGTGTCCGAAACTTTGTGAAATATCTGACAACACTTATTAACCTCGACTGTACATTCGTAAACACATAAAACCTAATCCAACATACTGTCTATCCATCATAAATCTACATTATTGTTGCATTTCTGCTTAATATCGAAGTTACGGCTCCAACTTCCTTATAGCCTGCAACTCGTAAATGTTCAATTTCTTAACCCTTCCAGTACTAGTGACGTCTGCTTTTTACTTGATTTCAGCTGCATTTAGACGATTTTATGCAGCTTAGGAAGGACATAAAGGACTAAAAGGATTAATCGAGTTAGTATGTAGCCATTTAATTGGTAGACGCCCTTTCTAAGTTTGATAAGATCGTTTAATAGTTGTCAGAATATAATGAAAAAGACGTCACCGGTACAGAAGGGGTTTATAGCTTGCTTACGGCTCCAACTTCCCTATAGCATGAAACTCGCATATGGTCAATCTCATACTTCCATGGCTTATTTTTTTTTTTTACCCCTTCGGTACCGGTGACGTCGTGTTTAGCATATTCTGGCAACTATTAGACGATTTTATTCAGTTTAGGGAGGACGTGTAGTCGTGTACCCATGAAAGAACTACAAACTATATCGAGTAATAATTTTAGCTACCACACATCCTTCCTAAGCTGAATACAAAATACGTCCCCAGTACATAAGGGGTTAAAGCTACCACCTTCTCTCTGGTACTGTACGTCTACCTGTAATAGGAGCGCTTACATAGGGGGATCTTTGGTTAGAGTCACGTGATTAGTGGTTTAAGGGGAGATAGGTCGTTTTACTGGTCTCCTTTCTCCCCCGTGTTGAGCCCCATTTATTTTGAGATTATAAGACGTTCGGTCCATTAGTTTGGCGATTTTAACACCTTTCTCCCCATTTCGTTGTCAATTTTAAGGCCTTTCGTGCCATTTAGGTGTCGATTTTTTCTTGGCGAGCGATAGCGAGCCTGACAAACTCTGCCGTTGGGTTGTTGTTTGGTCTATTAATTTATTTATTTCTGTATTTCTTAGTTTCCTCGCTAGACCTCCATCAAGCTTAGAAAAACACCCCCTAGACCCCTCTTCAAGATCAATTTGTACATTTTTCGATAGAAAATTTACTGGCCGAAGGTACATTTTCTATCGAAAAATGTACAAATATATCTTTATGGGGGGTCTAGGGGGTGTTTTTTCTAAGCTTGATGGAGGTCTAGCGAGGAAACTAAGAAATACAGAAATATATGAATGAATAGACCAAAACAACAACCCATTAAGGGCAGAGGTGGATTCATGTTCTTCTTATGTAGGTCGGTTCCTTCTAAAATTAGAGGCTAGCTATCGCTCAACAGGATAAAATCGACACCTAATTGGCACGAACGGTTTTAAAATTGACAACGAAATGGGGCGAAAGGTGTTAAAATCCTCAAACTAATGGGCCGAACGTCTTAAAACCTCAAAACTAATAATATTATGCTAAACATGAGGGAGAAGGGGGTCTAGATAAAGCGAGTAGTATCCCCTTAAGTGTCGATAAGTCAGGTGCTAAGGGATTGAATTAACCACTTGCAAGTTTCAGGCTATAAGGAAGTTGGAGCCGTAGACATCGATAGTAAACAGAACTGCCATGATAATATAGGTTTCTGATGGGTAAAGAGAAGGTTGAATTGGATTGTATGTATGTATATAAATTGATTGTATGTATGTATATAAATTGATTGTATGTATGTATATAAATTGATTGTATGTATGTATATAAATTGATTGTATGTATGTATATAAATTGATTGTATGTATGTATATAAATTGATTGTATGTATGTATATAAATTGATTGTATGTATGTATATAAATTGATTGTATGTATGTATATAAATTGATTGTATGTATGTATATAAATTGATTGTATGTATGTATATAAATTGATTGTATGTATGTATATAAATTGATTGTATGTATGTATATAAATTAATTGTATGTATGTATATAAATTAACTACAACCGTAGTTTAGCTGGTAATTCTGCTAAATATTGATGTCTACAGCTCCAACTTCCTTATAGAACGAAACTCGCAAGTGGTCAAATGACCACTTGCGAGTTTCAGGCTATAAGGAAGTTGGAGCTGTGAACATTGATATTAAAGAGAAATGCAATAATAATGTGGGTTTCTGAAGGATAAAAAGTATGATCAATTTGGTGTATGTATTTATAAATGTATTATGACCGTATTTTAGCTGGTAATTCTGATAAATATTGATGGCTACAGCTCCAACTTCCTTATAGAACGAAACTCGCAAGTAGTCAATTTACCCTAGGACTGAAAACAGAGTATACCGTATAATTATGTGTTGAAAAGGCTTATAATATCCCGAGATTAACCCCTTATGTACCGGCGATGTGTTGTATATTACATTATAGCTATATTTAGAAGATTTTGTGCAGTTTAAGAAGGATGTGTTGTTGTAAAAAGGGTTAAGTGAGATAGTTCGAAGCCTCTCAATTGGTGGAGGCCCTTCTTAACCCTTGTCTAGCGGGGATTTTTGGGCTATTTTGGGCATATTCAGGCCCTCCTGAATGATCAATCAAGTATCTGCATGAAAAGAAATGTATTCAGCAAATAACTAGGCGCTAAAAGCTTCAAAATGAGACCAGAACGAGCTACGTAGCCCTCGTCGTTCTCACGCAGTGGTACCACTAACATGGGAGTTTAGCGTATAGCGGCATATTTTTTCCAGCTACGCTCACTACTGGCTACACTGCCGGCCTCTCGAGAACAGAGGGAGCGTGAGTCAGTGGGCGGCGGTAAGCCCTGGGTGTCAGACGTGTGGCCTGCTGTTTGCCATTTGCACTCGATTTTAACCCTTTAAAAGCCTTAATAATGCTCCTAACTTGCTTCAAATTGGAGCCCGACTTAAGGCGGGCCCCGCCAGTTAAGGGTTAAACTGAATACATTCGTCTAATAGTAGCCAGAAAAAAAGTAAAAATGACGTAGCGTTAGAGAAGGGGTTAATGCCAGATAATGACGTAGCGTTAGAGAAGGGGTTAATGCCAGATAATGACGTAGCGTTAGAGAAGGGGTTAATGCCAGATAATGACGTAGCGTTAGAGAAGGGGTTAATGCCAGATAATGACGTAGCGTTAGAGAAGGGGTTAATGCCAGATAATGACGTAGCGTTAGAGAAGGGGTTAATGCCAGATAAGATAAACTGTTAAGGGAAGATGGGTGGGTCGTTCTTCTGGTCCCCCTTCTTCCTCATGCTTAGCCCCCTTATTTGTCAGAATTTATGACGTTCGGCCCATTAGTTTGGCGATTTTAAGACCTTTCGCCCCATTTCTTTGTTAATATTAAGACCTTTCGTCCTATTTAGGTGTCGATTTTTGTCCTGGCGATCGATGTCAATTTTTTTCCTGGCGAACGATAGTGAGCATGTAATTAAGAAAGAACCGGCCTTCGGCCGGGATATTTTTCTACCGAAAAATGTACAAATGTATCCTGAAAGGGGATCTAAGAGTGTTTTTTTTTTGTTTAAAGCTTGATGGAGGTCTGTCGAGAAGACTAATAAATATTGTTAATAAATATAGTTAATAAATATAGTTAATAAATATAGTGTATAAATATAGTTAATAAATATAGTTAATAAATATAGTTAATAAATATAGTGTATAAATATAGTTAATAAATATAGTTAATAAATATAGTTAATAAATATAGTTAATAAATATAGATAATAAATATAGTTAATAAATATAGTTAATAAATATAGTTAATAAATATAGTTAATAAATATAGTTAATAAATATAGTTAATAAATATAGATAATAAATATAGTTAATAAATATAGTTAATAAATATAGTTAATAAATATAGTTAATAAATATAGTTAATAAATATAGTTAATAAATATAGATAATAAATATAGTTAATAAATATAGTTAATAAATATAGTTAATAAATATAGTTAATAAATATAGTTAATAAATATAGATAATAAATATAGTTAATAAATATAGTTAATAAATATAGATAATAAATATAGTTAATAAATATAGTGAATAAATATACCGGTATATATAGACCAGAAAACAAGCACTACGATTTAATTAGGGTGCGTTTTTAAGGGGAGAGGGTTAGTTTTTCTGGTCCCCCTTCTTCCTCATGTTTAGCCCCCTTAGTTTTCAGATTTTAACACGCTCGGCCCAGTAGCTTGGCGATTTTAAGACCTTTCGCCCCATTTCTTTGTCAATATTAAGACCTTTCGTCCTATTTAGGTGTCGATTTTTTTCCTGGCGAACGATAGTAAGCCTGTAATTTTGGAAGAATCGGCCTTCGGCCGGCACATTTTCCTACCGAAAAATGTACAAATTAATCTAGAAGGGGGATCTAATGGATGTGTTTTTTTTTTTTTTTTTTTTTTTTTTTTTTTTTGCACTTTTTTGTATATAAAGTTTGATAGAGGTCTACGGCGGAAACTAGAAAATTATGAATAAATGCGAATATCGTCCTAAAAATAAACTCCCCCCCCCCCCCAACCCCCTTAATTCTCTACAGTCAAGGACACAAATCATGGTTTTGTCTCACTCCTCGAACTGCTTAAGGGGAGGTGTTTAGTTTCCTCCCTAGACTTCCATCAAGCTTAAAATTACACTCCGTAGACCCTCTTTCAAGATAAATGTGTAAATTTTTCGGTAGAAAAATTTCCCGGCCGAAGGCCGATTACTCTTAAATTACAGGCTCGCTATCGCTCGCCAGGATAAAATCGACACCTAAATGGCACGAAAGGTCTTAAAATTGACAGAATGGGTCGGAAATTCTTTAAAATCACCAAATTAATGGGGCAAACGTCTTAAAATCTCAAAAGCAATGGGGCTAGACATGAGGGAGAAAGGGGTCAAGAAAAAAGTCCCTCAAGTGGAAATCTCCCCTTAACCCTTTTAAGATCCGATTGCTCATTTATTTAAGCCTTTGTTACAGGCTCGCTATCGATCGCTCTGAAAAAAAAGTGACACATTAATTTTGAGATTTTAAAGATTTCGCCCCATTAGTTTGGTGATTTTAAGACCTTTCGTCCTATTTCTGTGTCAACATCAATTCCTGTCGTGCTATTTAGGTGTCGATTGCTTCCTAGCGAGCGATAGCGAACCTGTAGTAAGGGAGGAACCTGCCTTCGGGTCTGGACATTTTCCACATTTGTTTTCGAAGGGGGGGGGGGGGCGGGGGGGGGGTCTTGGGTGTGTTTTTTAAGCTTGGTGGAGGTCTAGGGAAGAAGTTATGAGGACGGTACTGTCGAAAGGGTTAAGAGGAGGTTTTTAGTTTGGTCCGTAGATATCCTTCAAGCTTAAGATTACACCCCCTTGAGTCCCTTTCAAGATAAATTTGTACATTTTTCGGGAGAAAAATGTCCCGGCTGAAAGCCGGTTCCTCTTAAATTACAGGCTCGCTATCGCTCGCCAGGATAAAATCGACACCTAAATGGCACGAAAGGTCTTAAAATTGACAGAAATGGGGCAAAAGTTCTTAATTATGGTGCGAATGTCTTAAAATATCAAAAGCAATGGGGCTAAACATGAGGGAGAAAGGGGTCCAGAAAAAAATCCCTCAAGTGGAAATCTCCCCTTAATCTTTTATCATAATTCACTCACCCACCATACGCTACCCCAAGCCTAGTTTATGATACCAGTGCAAAAGAGGTTTGAAATATTGCCAGAAAAAAAACCACAGAAAAACACTTGCTCATCTAAAATTGACTAGAAAAAAGTTATTGTGTGACACCGAGTTAAGGAGGGTGACCTGCTATTTTTCTCTCCTTTTTTTCTGGCTTGTATCCATTTGGTCCCATTCAGCCTACTGTTTTAAGACGTTTACCCCCATCCAGGTGTTAATATTTTCCTGGCGACCGGTAGCGAGCCAGCATATATATATTTTTGTTTTGACAGCAGGCTAAATTTGTAAATTTTTCGATAGAAAAATTTCTCCGGCAAAGCCGGATTTCTCCAAACAATGCTGGCTCGCTATCGCTCGCCAGGAAGATATCGACACCTGGATGGGGATAAAAGTCTTAAAACAGTTGGCTGAATGGGGCCGAATGGATACAAGCCAGGGAAAGAGAGAAAAGGAGAAAAGAATAAAAAAAGCCGGTGACCCCCCTTAAGCTGAATACAATCGTCTAATGAGAGTCAGATATATAGTTATGAATGGCGCCCCCGTGTGCTGAGAGGGTTAATAATATAAATAGTAATAGTAATAATAATAACTATTATTATTAGTATACTACTACTAATAATAATATAAATATTAATAATAATAATAATAACGATAATAATAACAATAACAACAACATCAACAGCAACAACAGCAATAATAATATTTATAATACTAATAATACAAATATTAATACTACTACTACTAATAATGATAACAATAAGTAAGGAGTAACCCGTTCTTAACATTAATCCTCCATTACAAACCCCAATGCACTTGAATAAATGAATGAAAGCATATGGTCCTCCCGGGATTCGAACTCAGGACACCACACCCAGAACATAAGCATCTAAACCATTACCCCACCAACACAGTTAACCTAACAAACCTAATTCCCTCAGTGTCCTTTCCCGACGCGACGATGGTGCTGTGCGGGGAGGATCCTGAACGTCGAGCCAGCAGAGAGATAGAGAAGAAACTATCACTATGGAACAAGGAGTACAAGAGAGCTATGAAGATACTATTATTAGGTGAG
>JBAKBP010035450.1:0-19509 GCA_037953745.1 Lithodes maja
CTATCTATTAGTCTGTGTGTGGGGTAGGTGATAGTGTTGGAGAGGCATTTTATAGGGGGTGGCCGTATATTCTTGATTATTTATTCATCTTCTTAGTTTGTTATACTTTCCTGCCTATAACTACATCAAGCTTAAAAGAAAAAATCCTCTTCAAGATAGTTATTATAGAGAGGGCTTAATACTAAGAAGGCAAAGGGTCCGGATGGTGCTCCTCCTGTTGTACTAAAAAACTGTGCTTCTGTGCTGACTCCCTGCCTAGGCAAACTGTTCTGTCTCTGTCTCTCCTCTAACATCTTCCCTTCTTGCTCTCATTCAACCTGTCCCAAAGAAGGGTGATCACTCTCAATCCTCCAACTATCATCCAATTGCTCCCATCTCTTGCATCTCTAAAGTTTTTTAAACTATTCTTACTTCCAAATTTCTTAAGCATTTCACTTCTCATAATCTACTCTCAGATCGCCAGTATGGCTTCCTCAAGGATGATCTTCTTTCATATCATACCAACTATTGGTCATCCTCCTTTCAGGACATCGGTGAGACCTTTTCTATTGCACTAGACATATTGAAGGCCTTCGATAGAGTCTGGCACAAATCTCTAATTTTTAAAACCGTCCTTCAGTTTCCATCCCTCCACCTGTGCCTTTGTCTCTGATTTTCTGATCTCTCTTGGAAGGACCATATTACCACTCTTGCTAAAACAGCTTCCCAGATGCTGGGTGTGCTCAACCATCTCAGGTGGTTCTTTACCCCTGCACAGCTTCTTGCTCTGTACAGGGGCATAGTGCATCCTTGTATTGAGTATTGTTCACATGTGTGGGGAGGATCCTCTCACACCGCACTTCTAGACAAAGTAGAAAAGAAAGTCTTTAGTATCATTAACTCCCGTCCACTCACCAACTCTCCGCAATCTCTCTCTCTCTCTCTCTCTCTCTCGTAGCTGCAATGTTGCATTTCTCTCGCTATTCTATCACTACTACAATAATCAGTGTTCCTCAGAGCTCTCCCAGTGTATACCACCTCCTCTACGTAGGATACATACAGTAGTACCCGTCTTGCAACACAATCCCACCCCTACTATGTGCAACTCTCCAACTCAAGAGTGAAACGATACTCCCAATCTTTTATCTATTCAACAGCTGACCTGTGGAACTCTCTCCCTTAATCCATCTTTCCCTCATTCTATGACTTAAATTACTTCAAACTCTGTGTGTCCAGACATTTTGGCTCGAATGTTCCTTGATTTTGGCCCTGCCATTCTTTCAACTCTGGGAGAGGCACTCATCACAGACAGCTTTGCCTTTTGTCTCCCTCATCCACATAGAAAAAAAAATTGAGTTATAAAAAGTTATGGGTCATGACTTTGGTCTATTTAAAATGACTGGATGGTAGGTCTTGGTTTTGTTGATATTTATATAGATGTATATTGTAAACTTTATGTGATAAGAGATGAAAAAACTAATATGTAGATTTGTTATAACTAAGCTGTACAATATAAATTATGTTTATAATCAAATGTGTCTGATGTACTATCGGTAAAAACTGACCCAATACTTATTTCATGTATGCTGTTTAAGGGGGTCACCGGCTTTTTGTGTTATCTTTCTCTCCTTTTCTCTCTTTCCCTGGCTTGTATCCATTCAGCCCCATTCAGCCAACTGTTTTAAAACGTTTATCCCCATCCAGGTGTCGATTTCTTCCTGGCGAGCGATAGCGAGCCAGCATTGTATGGAAACATCCAGCTTCGCCGGAGACATTTTTCTATCGAAAAATGTACAAATTTAGCTTGCTGTCAAAACAAAAATATATATATATATGCTGGCTCGCTACCGCTCGCCAGGAAAATATTGACACCTGAATGAGGGTAAACGTCTTAAAACAGAAGGCTGAATGGGGCCGAATGGATACAAGCCAAAGAGAGAGGGAGAGAAAGACAAAAAAAAAGCGAGGTAGGCTCCCTTAAGCTATCTACAAATACAGCCATGAGAAATGGAAAAGATATAAATTAACAAATGGGGTTTAAATCTGTATATATTGTTTGTCATTTCTCAATGTTATTACTCTATGCAATTATAAATACAATTAGCACTGGGTCAGTTGGAAATGTTGTCGGGTGTACAGTACAATGTCAACAGAGATACCCGCTACAGGGCTCCCTTAAGGGGGGTCACCTGCTTTTTGTTATTTCTGTCCTTTTCTCTCTTTCCCTGGCTTGTATCCATTCGGCCCCATTCAGCCAACTATTTTAAGACGTTTATCCCCATCTAGGTGTCGATTTCTTCCTGGCGAGCGCTAGCGAGCCAGCATTGTATGAAGAAATCCGGCTTCGCCGGAGACATTTTTCTATCAACAAATTTACAAATTTAGCCTGCTGTCAAACAAAAATAAAAAATATGCTGGCTCGCTACCGCTCACCAGTAAAAAATTGACACCTGGGTGGGGATAAACGTCTTAAAACAGTAGGCTGAATGGGGCCAAATGGATACAAGCCAGAGAAAGATAGGGCAGGACAGAACCAAAAGAGGTCACCCCCTTAAACCCCTTCTATACCGGTGGGCTACGTCTTTGTAATTATATTCTAGACGATTATTATATACAGGGCCTCCAGGAATTAACAGGCTTCCAATCTATCTATCTATCTATATGCTCAGGCCCAATCCCCATTTTGGGGGTAGCCGACTCAAGACAGAGCAAGAACAGGGAAAACACAAAAACAACATAAAACAAAAAATAAACACAGATAAAAAAAAACACAAACTCACACACATCCAGGTCACCCAGGAGAAGACCCAGAGACCAGGGTTACCAAGGTCGCTCCAGCACTCCCCCGGCCCCTGACCACCCGGAGAGGTTCCGATCTCGGCAGGCAGACATGCAGCGGAGCCAAAGCCACAAGCCCTCCCACCACACTTCCAGGCACACCCTTCATATTAATCGTCTCCCCGGGCCAGGCGCCTGATGGACTATTATCTAGTCCAACTTGCGCCCGACCCCTTACTCCAAATGACCACGTGTTCACTCAACTATTCACAAGCATTCTCCATTCACTCCTGTCCACCACCACTTCCCCTGCCTGATCTATAGTCATTCCTCTATCATCCAAAGCTTTTCTTACACAGTCTCTCCATCTCAATGGGGGTCTTCCTGCCCTTCTATCTCCCCTTGTACCTGACTCACATATTCTCTTTGTAAGCCTTTCATCTCCCATTCGTTCAACATGACCATACCAGCTCAGCACCCTTCTGTCCACTCTGGCTGACAAATGTTCCTGCTGCCCCACTCTCCTACGTATCTCTTCATTCCTCAATCTGTCTCTACGAGTAACTCCACACATACTCCTCAAGCAGCTCATCTCCATCACATCCAGCCCTCTTTTCTCCTTTTTCTTCAGAGCCCATGTCTCAGCCCCATACATCACTTTTGGCACAACAATTCCTTGATACAGTGCACTTTTTACTTTCACTCCGAGATTTCTCGTCTTCCACATACTTCCCATTGCTCCGAATCATCCTTCCAATGATCTCACCCAACCCTTTTTTACTACCGATACCTCAGAGCCTTTTTTACTACCGATACCTCAGAGCCTTTTTTACTACCGATACCTCAGAGCCTTTTTTACTACCGATACCTCAGAGCCTTTTTTACTACCGATACCTCAGAGCCTTTTTTACTACCGATACCGCAGAGCCTTTTTTACTACCGATACCTCAGACACTTTTTTACTACCGATACCTCAGAGCCTTTTTTACTACCGATACCTCAGAGCCTTTTTTACTACCGATACCTCAGAGCCTTTTTTACTACCGATACCTCAGAGCCTTTTTTACTACCGATACCTCAGAGCCTTTTTTACTACCGATACCTCAGAGCCTTTTTTACTACCGATACCTCAGAGCCTTTTTCAACGGCACCATATCGTCTGAATATAATAAAGTATAATACAAAAGACGTCACCGGTACAGAAGGGGTTAAATTATGCTACTGTATCCATATGTGTTGTTAAGGGGAGGTTTTAAGTGTGTTTCCTAGACTTCCATCAAGCTTGAAATTACACCCCCTTCACCCCTTTTCAAGATAAATTTGTACATTTTTCGGTAGAAAAATTTCCCGGCCGAAGGCCGGTTCCTCTTAAATTACAGGCTCGCTATCGCTCGCCAGGAAAAAATCGACACCTAAATGGGACGAAAGGTCTTAAAAGTGACATAAATGGGGTGAAACTTCTTAAAATCTCCAAACTAATGGGTCAAACATCTTAAAATCTCAAAAGCAATGGGGCTAGACATGAGAGAGAAAGGGGTCCAGAAAAAAGTACCTCAAGTGGATATCTGCCCTTAACACTTACAGTACCAATGACGTCTTTTAAGATTTACTTCTGGCTAACAATAAACGATTGTATGTAGCTTTTGGTAAATATCTCCTCGTACAAGAAGTTTATAATGACTCAGAGTAAAGCCGGTATCACACGAGCCCCTTTTCCCTCAACACTGGTCTGGCAGCTTAGGAGTTCAACATAATTATATAATAGTTCTGCTACCTAAAATCATCTGTCATCAGTCTAGTTTCCGATAACAGTGCCACATATTTCTGAAATGTTGCCAGAAAAATGTTGATCATCGAATGTTGACTATAAAAGTGCTCTCGTGTGATACCGGCTTAACTTCTTTGCTACAACTATGTTCTATATCCTGTATTTTGGCTACCACTAGACGATTCTATCGAAAAATTTACAAATTTATCTTGAGGGGGTGGGGGTTCTGGGGTTGTCTTGCGAGGAACTAAGAATTTATTAATGAATGAATTCATAGGCCAAACAAGCAGTCAGTGTCCCCTTCACCTCCAAAGCAGTCAGTGTCCCCTTCACCTCCAAGCAGTCAGTGTCCCCTTCACCTCCAAGCAGTCAGTGTCCCCTTCACCTCCAAGCAGTCAGTGTCCCCTTCACCTCCAAGCAGTCAGTGTCCCCTTCACCTCCAAGCAGTCAGTGTCCCCTTCACCTCCAAGCAGTCAGTGTCCCCTTCACCTCCAAACAGTCAGTGTCCCCTTCACCTCCAAGCAGTCAGTGTCCCCTTCACCTCCAAGCAGTCAGTGTCCCCTTCACCTCCAAGCAGTCAGTGTCCCCTTCACCTCCAAGCAGTCAGTGTCCCCTTCACCTCCAAGCAGTCAGTGTCCCCTTCACCTCCAAGCAGTCAGTGTCCCCTTCACCTCCAAGCAGTCAGTGTCCCCTTCACCTCCAAGCAGTCAGTGTCCCCTTCACCTCCAAGCAGTCAGTGTCCCCTTCACCTCCAAGCAGTCAGTGTCCCCTTCACCTCCAAGCAGTCAGTGTCCCCTTCACCTCCAAGCAGTCAGTGTCCCCTTCACCTCCAAGCAGTCAGTGTCCCCTTCACCTCCAAGCAGTCAGTGTCCCCTTCACCTCCAAGCAGTCAGTGTCCCCTTCACCTCCAAGCAGTCAGTGTCCCCTTCACCTCCAAGCAGTCAGTGTCCCCTTCACCTCCAAGCAGTCAGTGTCCCCTTCACCTCCAAGCAGTCAGTGTCCCCTTCACCTCCAAGCAGTCAGTGTCCCCTTCACCTCCAAGCAGTCAGTGTCCCCTTCACCTCCAAGCAGTCAGTGTCCCCTTCACCTCCAAGCAGTCAGTGTCCCCTTCACCTCCAAGCAGTCAGTGTCCCCTTCACCTCCAAGCAGTCAGTGTCCCCTTCACCTCCAAGCAGTCAGTGTCCCCTTCACCTCCAAGCAGTCAGTGTCCCCTTCACCTCCAAGCAGTCAGTGTCCCCTTCACCTCCAAGCAGTCAGTGTCCCCTTCACCTCCAAGCAGTCAGTGTCCCCTTCACCTCCAAGCAGTCAGTGTCCCCTTCACCTCCAAGCAGTCAGTGTCCCCTTCACCTCCAAGCAGTCAGTGTCCCCTTCACCTCCAAGCAGTCAGTGTCCCCTTCACCTCCAAGCAGTCAGTGTCCCCTTCACCTCCAAGCAGTCAGTGTCCCCTTCACCTCCAAGCAGTCAGTGTCCCCTTCACCTCCAAGCAGTCAGTGTCCCCTTCACCTCCAAGCAGTCAGTGTCCCCTTCACCTCCAAGCAGTCAGTGTCCCCTTCACCTCCAAGCAGTCAGTGTCCCCTTCACCTCCAAGCAGTCAGTGTCCCCTTCACCTCCAAGCAGTCAGTGTCCCCTTCACCTCCAAGCAGTCAGTGTCCCCTTCACCTCCAAGCAGTCAGTGTCCCCTTCACCTCCAAACAGTCAGTGTCCCCTTCACCTCCAAGCAGTCAGTGTCCCCTTCACCTCCAAGCAGTCAGTGTCCCCTTCACCTCCAAGCAGTCAGTGTCCCCTTCACCTCCAAGCAGTCAGTGTCCCCTTCACCTCCAAGCAGTCAGTGTCCCCTTCACCTCCAAAGGGTTGACTAATTGTATATGTATTACAACTGTATGGACTCTGTATAAACGTTTTCTATGACAATATATGTTTTTTATTATCCTTCGTCTTTATTTCACAGGAACAACTAAAGGGGGTAGTGGCTAATTTTTGGTCTGTATATATATAGTTATATACAGTATATATATATATATATATATATATATATATATATATATATATATAGCTAGACCTCCATCAAGCTTAGAAAATTACCCCCTTCATGATAACTTTGCAATTTTTTCCATAGAAAAATGTCCCGGCTGAAGGCCGAATCCTCTTAAAATTACAGGCTCGCTATCGCTCGCCAGGAAAAATCAACACCTAAATGGCATGAAAGGCTTTTAAGTATCCCAGAATGGGCGCACATTGCGTACTGTGCATAAAAGGGTTAACGAGAAAGAGAGAGAGAGAGAGAGAGAGAGGGGGGGGGGGTGACAATTACACGGTCTTTGGCCCACTATGGGTGTTAGTTAAGTGTTTGGGGCAAAGATAATTGCATTACCATGTTTTCCACATTAAGAGTTGTTTGTGTTTTGTCTGTGGTGTGTGTTCATGTGTCTGTGTGTGTGTGTATATTGCTGTGTGTGTGTGTGTGTGTGTGCTGTCAATCAATCACTCCATTGATAAATTAATACAGTATCTATCTATCTATCAATATAGAGTGCAACCTATAAATTAATACAGTATCTATCTATATATCAATATAGAGTGCAACCTAAAAATTTAATCCGTTTTCAATCTGTACCCTGGTCCCCCTATACCCCTTTCACGCATTTATGACGCAGAGGTTGCCAGATTAGCAATACTAAATAGAGTTCTCTCACTCTTATAATTACCTCTCCATAATTAGTTTTCTGCCCACAGCTAACTCAAAGACAACTGCAGAGGTTGAAGTAACTAAACTAAAGGTTTCTAAATACCCCTAATGGTAACAAAGGCTTTAAAGTATCCCCAATAGGCTCAAAATCGCGTCATATGTCGGAGATGGTTAAATAAAGTCAGTCAGTAGCCAGCTCCCACAAGGGGTAGGGAGGATCAGCAAGAGACACGAGAAAGGAAAAAGAATAACAGGAAAAAGGAAAACAATTTAATACAGAAATGGCAGAAGTACAGGCAAAGGTCAACACAAGATACAGACTACAAAGGAAGGAAATAAAGGAAATATAAAAGACACACAAGGAAAACGACAGAGATAAAAAACACCTGCTAAATGAAAGCAAGGAGAGAGAGAGAGAGAGAGAGAGAGAAAAAAGAGAGAGAGAGAGAGAGAGAAAAAAAGAGAGAGAGAGAAAAAAAAAAAGAGAGAGAGAGAGAAATGTGAAAGAAAAAGGATGAGATGTATTAGGCTCATCAAACTTCTTCCCTCCCAACCCCCCTGACAACCCGTAATTAACCCCTTCAGTACCAGGGACGTCCTTTTTATCATATTCAGGCAACTATTGTACGATTTTATTCAGCTTCGGAAGGACCTCTAGCAATAATAAGGCTTCAAACTATCTCAACCAACCCTTATAACTACCACAGATCCTTCCTAAGCTGCATATTATCATCTAAATATAGCTAGAATAAATCATATCAAACGTCGCTGGTACTCAAGGGGTTAAAGCCGGTATCACACGAGCGCTTTTTCACTAATCATTTATCCTCAACACTGGTCTGGCAGCTTATGAGGTCAACATATATAATATTTCGGTAACCTAAATTTATATATCATCAGTCTACTTTCCAATATCAGTGTAAAATATTCCAGAAATGTTGCCAGAAAAATGTTGATCATCGAATGTTGACTATAAAAGCTCGTGTGACACCGGCTTAAGTAGCACCACCCTAGACGGCTCAATACTTCACTTAAGGGGTAGTACTCGCTTTTTATGGACCCCCTTCTCCCTAATGTTTAGCCCCACTAGTTTTGAGATATTAAGACGTTGGTTCCATTAATTCTAGGATTTTATGACCTTTCACCCCATTTCTTTGTCATGCCATTTAGGTCTCGATTTTTTCCTGGCGCGCGAAAGCAAACCTGTAATTTTAGGAGGAATCGGCCTTTGGCCAGGACATTTTTCTACCGAAAAATGTACAAATCTATCTTGAAGGGGGGGTCTAGGAGGTGTTTTTCTAAGCTTGATAGAGGTCTAGGGAGGAAGCTAAAAATATATATGAATAAATTAATTACTAGACCAAACAAACAGCCACTGTCACCTTAAGTAGCGCCACCCTAGTCGGCGTAACCCCTTCTGTACCGGTACCGCCCTTTTAACTTCATTCTGGCTAGTAGGAGATGATTGTATTCATTCTGGCTAGTAGGAGATGATTGTATTCATTCTGGCTAGTAGGAGATGATTGTATTCATTCTGGCTAGTAGGAGATGATTGTATTCATTCTGGCTAGTAGGAGATGATTGTATTCATTCTGGCTAGTAGGAGATGATTGTAGTCATTCTGGCTAGTAGGAGATGATTGTAGTCATTCTGGCTAGTAGGAGATGATTGTAGTCATTCTGGCTAGTAGGAGATGATTGTAGTCATTCTGGCTAGTAGGAGATGATTGTATTCATTCTGGCTAGTAGGAGATGATTGTATTCATTCTGGCTAGTAGGAGATGATTGTAGTCATTCTGGCTAGTAGGAGATGATTGTAGTCATTCTGGCTAGTAGGAGATGATTGTATTCATTCTGGCTAGTAGGAGATGATTGTAGTCATTCTGGCTAGTAGGAGATGATTGTAGTCATTCTGGCTAGTAGGAGATGATTGTAGTCATTCTGGCTAGTAGGAGATGATTGTAGTCATTCTGGCTAGTAGGAGATGATTGTAGTCATTCTGGCTAGTAGGAGATGATTGTAGTCATTCTGGCTAGTAGGAGATGATTGTAGTCATTCTGGCTAGTAGGAGATGATTGTAGTCATTCTGGCTAGTAGGAGATGATTGTAGTCATTCTGGCTAGTAGGAGATGATTGTATTCATTCTGGCTAGTAGGAGATGATTGTATTCATTCTGGCTAGTAGGAGATGAGTGTAGTCATTCTGGCTACTAGGAGATGATTGTAGTCATTCTGGCTAGTAGGAGATGATTGTAGTCATTCTGGCTAGTAGGAGATGATTGTAGTCATTCTGGCTAGTAGGAGATGATTGTATTCATTCTGGCTAGTAGGAGATGATTGTATTCATTCTGGCTAGTAGGAGATGAGTGTAGTCATTCTGGCTACTAGGAGATGATTGTAGTCATTCTGGCTAGTAGATGATTGTAGTCATTCTGGCTAATAGGAGATGATTGTAGTCATTCTGGCTAGTAGGAGATGATTGTAGTCATTCTGGCTAGTAGGAGATGATTGTATTCATTCTGGCTAGTAGGAGATGATTGTAGTCATTCTGGCTAGTAGGAGATGATTGTAGTCATTCTGGCTAGTAGGAGATGATTGTAGTCATTCTGGCTAGTAGGAGATGATTGTATTCATTCTGGCTAGTAGGAGATGATTGTAGTCATTCTGGCTAGTAGGAGATGATTGTAGTCATTCTGGCTAGTAGGAGATGATTGTAGTCATTCTGGCTAGTAGGAGATGATTGTAGTCATTCTGGCTAGTAGGAGATGATTGTATTCATTCTGGCTAGTAGGAGATGATTGTATTCATTCTGGCTAGTAGGAGATGATTGTAGTCATTCTGGCTCGTAGGAGATGATTGTAGTCATTCTGGCTAGTAGGAGATGATTGTAGTCATTCTGGCTAGTAGGAGATGATTGTATTCATTCTGGCTAGTAGGAGATGATTGTATTCATTCTGGCTAGTAGGAGATGATTGTAGTCATTCTGGCTAGTAGGAGATGATTGTAGTCATTCTGGCTAGTAGGAGATGATTGTATTCATTCTGGCTAGTAGGAGATGATTGTAGTCATTCTGGCTAGTAGGAGATGATTGTAGTCATTCTGGCTAGTAGGAGATGATTGTATTCATTCTGGCTAGTAGGAGATGATTGTATTCATTCTGGCTAGTAGATGATTGTATTCATTCTGGCTAGTAGGAGATGATTGTATTCATTCTGGCTAGTAGGAGATGATTGTATTCATTCTGGCTAGTAGGAGATGATTGTAGTCATTCTGGCTAGTAGGAGATGATTGTAGTCATTCTGGCTAGGAGGAGATGATTGTAGTCATTCTGGCTAGTAGGAGATGATTGTAGTCATTCTGGCTAGTAGGAGATGATTGTATTCATTCTGGCTAGTAGGAGATGATTGTAGTCATTCTGGCTAGTAGGAGATGATTGTATTCATTCTGGCTAGTAGGAGATGATTGTATTCATTCTGGCTAGTAGGAGATGATTGTAGTCATTCTGGCTAGTAGGAGATGATTGTAGTCATTCTGGCTAGTGGGAGATGATTGTAGTCATTCTGGCTAGTAGGAGATGATTGTAGTCATTCTGGCTAGTAGGAGATGATTGTAGTCATTCTGGCTAGTAGGAGATGATTGTATTCATTCTGGCTAGTAGGAGATGATTGTATTCATTCTGGCTAGTAGGAGATGATTGTATTCATTCTGGCTAGTAGGAGATGATTGTAGTCATTCTGGCTAGTAGGAGATGATTGTAGTCATTCTGGCTAGTAGGAGATGATTGTAGTCATTCTGGCTAGTAGGCTGGCTAGTAGGAGATGATTGTAGTCATTCTGGCTAGTAGGAGATGATTGTAGTCATTCTGGCTAGTAGGAGATGATTGTAGTCATTCTGGCTAGTAGGAGATGATTGTAGTCATTCTGGCTAGTAGGAGATGATTGTAGTCATTCTGGCTAGTAGGAGATGATTGTAGTCATTCTGGCTAGTAGGAGATGATTGTAGTCATTCTGGCTAGTAGGAGATGATTGTAGTCATTCTGGCTAGTAGGAGATGATTGTAGTCATTCTGGCTAGTAGGAGATGATTGTAGTCATTCTGGCTAGTAGGAGATGATTGTAGTCATTCTGGCTAGTAGGAGATGATTGTAGTCATTCTGGCTAGTAGGAGATGATTGTAGTCATTCTGGCTAGTAGGAGATGATTGTAGTCATTCTGGCTAGTAGGAGATGATTGTAGTCATTCTGGCTAGTAGGAGATGATTGTAGTCATTCTGGCTAGTAGGAGATGATTGTAGTCATTCTGGCTAGTAGGAGATGATTGTAGTCATTCTGGCTAGTAGGAGATGATTGTAGTCATTCTGGCTAGTAGGAGATGATTGTAGTCATTCTGGCTAGTAGGAGATGATTGTAGTCATTCTGGCTAGTAGGAGATGATTGTAGTCATTCTGGCTAGTAGGAGATGATTGTAGTCATTCTGGCTAGTAGGAGATGATTGTATTCATTCTGGCTAGTAGGAGATGATTGTATTCATTCTGGCTAGTAGGAGATGATTGTAGTCATTCTGGCTAGTAGGAGATGATTGTAGTCATTCTGGCTAGTAGGAGATGATTGTAGTCATTCTGGCTAGTAGGAGATGATTGTAGTCATTCTGGCTAGTAGGAGATGATTGTAGTCATTCTGGCTAGTAGGAGATGATTGTAGTCATTCTGGCTAGTAGGAGATGATTGTAGTCATTCTGGCTAGTAGGAGATGATTGTAGTCATTCTGGCTAGTAGGAGATGATTGTAGTCATTCTGGCTAGTAGGAGATGATTGTAGTCATTCTGGCTAGTAGGAGATGATTGTAGTCATTCTGGCTAGTAGGAGATGATTGTAGTCATTCTGGCTAGTAGGAGATGATTGTAGTCATTCTGGCTAGTAGGAGATGATTGTAGTCATTCTGGCTAGTAGGAGATGATTGTAGTCATTCTGGCTAGTAGGAGATGATTGTAGTCATTCTGGCTAGTAGGAGATGATTGTAGTCATTCTGGCTAGTAGGAGATGATTGTAGTCATTCTGGCTAGTAGGAGATGATTGTAGTCATTCTGGCTAGTAGGAGATGATTGTAGTCATTCTGGCTAGTAGGAGATGATTGTAGTCATTCTGGCTAGTAGGAGATGATTGTAGTCATTCTGGCTAGTAGGAGATGATTGTAGTCATTCTGGCTAGTAGGAGATGATTGTAGTCATTCTGGCTAGTAGGAGATGATTGTAGTCATTCTGGCTAGTAGGAGATGATTGTAGTCATTCTGGCTAGTAGGAGATGATTGTAGTCATTCTGGCTAGTAGGAGATGATTGTAGTCATTCTGGCTAGTAGGAGATGATTGTAGTCATTCTGGCTAGTAGGAGATGATTGTAGTCATTCTGGCTAGTAGGAGATGATTGTAGTCATTCTGGCTAGTAGGAGATGATTGTAGTCATTCTGGCTAGTAGGAGATGATTGTAGTCATTCTGGCTAGTAGGAGATGATTGTAGTCATTCTGGCTAGTAGGAGATGATTGTAGTCATTCTGGCTAGTAGGAGATGATTGTAGTCATTCTGGCTAGTAGGAGATGATTGTAGTCATTCTGGCTAGTAGGAGATGATTGTAGTCATTCTGGCTAGTAGGAGATGATTGTAGTCATTCTGGCTAGTAGGAGATGATTGTAGTCATTCTGGCTAGTAGGAGATGATTGTAGTCATTCTGGCTAGTAGGAGATGATTGTAGTCATTCTGGCTAGTAGGAGATGATTGTAGTCATTCTGGCTAGTAGGAGATGATTGTAGTCATTCTGGCTAGTAGGAGATGATTGTAGTCATTCTGGCTAGTAGGAGATGATTGTAGTCATTCTGGCTAGTAGGAGATGATTGTAGTCATTCTGGCTAGTAGGAGATGATTGTAGTCATTCTGGCTAGTAGGAGATGATTGTAGTCATTCTGGCTAGTAGGAGATGATTGTAGTCATTCTGGCTAGTAGGAGATGATTGTAGTCATTCTGGCTAGTAGGAGATGATTGTATTCATTCTGGCTAGTAGGAGATGATTGTAGTCATTCTGGCTAGTAGGAGATGATTGTAGTCATTCTGGCTAGTAGGAGATGATTGTAGTCATTCTGGCTAGTAGGAGATGATTGTATTCATTCTGGCTAGTAGGAGATGATTGTAGTCATTCTGGCTAGTAGGAGATGATTGTAGTCATTCTGGCTAGTAGGAGATGATTGTATTCATTCTGGCTAGTAGGAGATGATTGTATTCATTCTGGCTAGTAGGAGATGATTGTAGTCATTCTGGCTAGTAGGAGATGATTGTAGTCATTCTGGCTAGTAGGAGATGATTGTAGTCATTCTGGCTAGTAGGAGATGATTGTAGTCATTCTGGCTAGTAGGAGATGATTGTAGTCATTCTGGCTAGTAGGAGATGATTGTAGTCATTCTGGCTAGTAGGAGATGATTGTATTCATTCTGGCTAGTAGGAGATGATTGTAGTCATTCTGGCTAGTAGGAGATGATTGTAGTCATTCTGGCTAGTAGGAGATGATTGTAGTCATTCTGGCTAGTAGGAGATGATTGTAGTCAGTTTAAAAAAGGCCTCCAGCAATTAAAATGCTTGGAACTATCTCACTTAATATTACTACCACAGATCCTTCTTAAAACTGCACAAAATCGTCTAAATATAGCTAGAGTATAATTAAACAGACGTCACTGGTACAGAAGGGGTTAACCTTTCGTATAAAGGAAAACTAGTAGGTATCGTATATGACTGCTGTATAAACACAAAACTAGTAGGTATCGTATATGACTGCTGTATAAACACAAAACTAGTAGGTATCGTATATGACTGCTGTATAAACACAAAACTAGTAGGTATCGTATATGACTGCTGTATAAACACAAAACTAGTAGGTATCGTATATGACTGCTGTATAAACACAAAACTAGTAGGTATCGTATATGACTGCTGTATAAACACAAAACTAGTAGGTATCGTATATGACTGCTGTATAAACACAAAACTAGTAGGTATCGTATATGACTGCTGTATAAACACAAAACTAGTAGGTATCGTATATGACAGTATTAAATTAATAGCCTCTCGAAGTCAAGGGGCCTATGAACCAAATCACAGTTTCGAGTAATAAGGGGTTAAAGTCTAAGAAAGGTACTGCACTCCAAAACTATACTCCTATGACAATATTATACATCAATGGAAAGCTCTCGACCTGACATAAAAATTATGTTGGTGTTTTTTTCTGAAAATCTGAAAATAATAATACAACACCATAAAACACCAAGGGGTGTGTTTTTGTATATGTGTGTTTATTGTTCAATTTAAATTCAAACATTATAATTTCAGAGTACTTGATAACACTAAGAAGCAGTTCAAATTTGAAAGCAATATTCCAAAAATTGCGTGTTTTATGCGTGTTTTTCGTTCGACATGTTTTATGGTGTTTTATCAAAACATACAAAATGCATACAAATTATTATGGTAGTATGATCAAAAGAATGAGTGTACACATTGTAAAGAAAAATCATAGCAATGTTTTTGTGGAAATCCGTCATTATTAGGTAAAACACCAACAAACACATAGTGTTTTTTTTTATGTACCTGTAAATGTTATTAGATTACATTCATACTTGAAACATTACAACATTTTGCAATAACTAGGAGACAGCCGAAACATTTAAGCAAAATTCCCCAAAATGGCGTGTTTTATGCGTGTTTTTCCATCTGCCTGTTTGGTGGTGTTTTATTAAAACATAAAAAATGCACACAAATTATATTATAGCATAATCAAAAGATAGAGTGTAAATAAATGGATGAAATCGTATCAGTGTTTGTGTGAAAATCTGTAATTCCTAAAAAACACAAACAAACACGTAATGGGTGTTTTGTTTTGTGTATCCGTAATTATGGGCCGATTTATTTCATACTCATATTTTTGAATAACCATGATGTAACTAAGATTTAGTCCAAATTAGAAAGCATAATTCCCATAATTACATATTATAATAATTTAATTTCATAAATTATAAGAAAAGACTTAGTTCCTTCGTGTTTGATGTGTGAACAATAGTAATAAAATCATTATAAAGTTGAATATTATTTACCTCTAAACTGCTGCCCAGTCCGCTTGTCAATGTGAGAGGTGGGAGGGGGTGGGGGGGGGGGGGGGGTTAGTAATCGAGGATGTCATCGGCGGGGTCCTCGACATCGGATTCCTCATCCCTACTGTCGTGACCACCACCACCCAATGCATCCTGGGCAGCGAAGAGTTTGGTGTAGAAGTCCTGATAGGCCTAAGGTACAAACATGGATAGGTACTTAATGTGATTCAGCTTTTTTTTGTTCAGCACCACTCCGTTGGGGTACCTCTTGGGCAGGGCGACCTTACAGAGGTCAAAGGTGTCCGGGTTATAGTTGATGGAGCGGCCTTTCTGAAGCTTCCATTCTCGGGCCTCATAGAAGCCATCAGCATACCCACCTGACACCTTGATGCAGTGGGGGTGTTCGTTGGAGGCAATCAGTCGCTTGGCCGCCTTGAACCCCGATGCCGTCTGCCCGGCCTTCGAGACGTGCTGCTGAAGGACCTCGTAGTCCAAAAAGTCATCAGCAGACATACGGACAACGGTAGCAGGATCGGCCTTGCGACAGGACCTCATGTACTTGCAGTAGTCCTCCGTGGTGTACACCTCATGGGGCCGCTGGTGCTTCTCCAGCACACCAAAGTCACGGTCGCAGGGCAGGAAGGAGTGGCCACTCTCTAGGTAGTAGTGGTGTATCCCCGAGAAATGCTTGGAGTGAATGAGGCGAAGATAGAATAGTACAAGATTAATGTTTTTATTCTGGCCAGCACAGTTATCGGAAAAGACGATTAGCTTGTACAATCCCTGGCCAGGTATGTGATTCTCGAGGAAGTGGTTGAGACAGCTAGCAACCTCGACTGACCCGCGTTTGGCTTCACTCTCGTTCCAAACATAAAAATATGGATGTTTGGTTTTCAGGTTGTGTATTCCAAGATTGTATGTCCAGAGTTTACAGCGGTAATACTGGGCACTGACAGTCAACTTTGGGGTAGGTAGTGTCTGTTGTAGGTCAACTGCAATCGCTATAATCCCCGGACTCTTATCCTTTATGTAGACATTGATAAAATTCCTCCCAGCAGCTGCGTTGGCTTGGTGTGTATGGCGCTGTACAGTAAGAGTTGCGATGGCATCTTGGTCTTTCTCTGGGTCGAGGGCTTGTATTTTAATTTTAAGGGTGTCACAAGTTGAACATGTGTCGCTACGAGGGGCTTGGATACTTATTTTGTATTCCTGGACCTTCGCCTTAAACCTGGACTCAATCATTGCATCCTTGGGGTGGTCCTTCGTCACTAAATATTCTTGAAAAGCCTTGTAAAGTCCGTGCCAGGTTGATCCAGGGGGCAGGTAGAGTTGTTCAGGGTTCTTCATTCTAGAGTAGTGCAACTGAAGTGTGGGCAGCTCGTTACAAAAATCTCGCACCACAGTAAGGAGAATGTCACTGGTTTTGTTTGGTGGTTCTTTGCAGCCCCGCTGGTCTGGTGTCAGTGTCCCACTAGGTGAGGAAGCAGCCTTGGTCATCACATTACGCACTCTTTTATGTGTAATGCCATGCATGTTCTCAAAGGCGACCATACACACATCTTGTTTAATATTATTACTCATGACACTGTATGAACTAGTAACACTGCGACGGCTCTCCATCCCTCTCACCCGCACTCTCTTACTCTCACAATCACTAACTCGGCACAGAATATAATTAGATTGGGCATCGTGGCTGCCCAGTCCCCAGTAAGCATCGAAAACTGTTTACACATGATCCCTCCCCACCTTATCATAGCACTTCATAGCACAACTACACGGCGGCCCCAAAACACGAGCCCCTACAACAGTGCCCTTACGAGAAACATACTCGCCACCACGATCTCTTTTACTCTTCTTAACTACACTTTTCCAAGTTTCAGGGTGCCGTTTTCTACTAGGCATCAACGGTGAACCTTCCCCCGCATCTGCATCACTAGTATCACTCATTATTTAGCCTCAAACACCGTGAAATATGGGTAAACCAGGGAGAGCGAGCGAGAATGACCAGTTAAATAACTCCCGCCACATGACTGATGTGGGGAGGTGCGAGACGGCGGCTCTGATTGGCCGGGAGCCGCGACACAAACACGCGGGAACATAGCCGCCCTCCCATTGGTCAGCCGCGCGCAGCGGCTAGGCCCATATACCTCCGCTTTGCCCTACTTCATCCGTACATTTATCGAGTCAAAACACGAGACGCTCAACCCTATGCAACGTGCACATAAGGGCGAAATTCCCAATTCGGTCTTCACAGCATGATAGAGCGTGCTGCCACCTATTGGGAACCAGTGAAAACTCAAATTCTGTGATTTGGTTCGTAGGCCCCTTGACTTCGAGATGACTGTGTATAAACACTTCTCTATGCCGAGCGTATCATTATCACGCAATCCCCCTCACCCACCTTGTACTCGCTCGCTCTCTCTCGCTCTCAACATGACACCTCACACTACAATTGTTTCCTGTTTCCATGTCCTGGAAGCATATAGCCCAACTGTATTATGGTTCGGCACCACTGGTGAGAACGGTTCCGCGCGGCCTATTTAATGGCTAACTCAGCTAAACTCGCGCATATTTTACCGTACCGTATGGCGCGGCAAAGAGAAGACAGAATGAGACCACAGTTTTAAAACCTAACCTAACCTAACCTAACCTAACCTAACCTAAACTTGGTTAGGTTAGGTTAGGTTAGGTTAGGTTAGGTTAGGTTAGGATTTAAAACTGTGGTCTCATTCTGTCTTCTCTTTGCCGCGCCATATGGTACGGTAAAATATGCGCGAGTTTAGCTGAGTTAGCCATTAAATAGGCCGCGCGGAACCGTTCTCACCAGCGGTGCCGAACCATAATACAGTTGGGCTATATGCGTCCTGGAAGCACACGATTCAATAATAATAATTATGTAAGAATTAATATATATTATAATGGATAATTTGTGTCATTCTTCGTTTACATTCTCCAGGGATTCTATGTCAATTGTGTACTAAGGATACCAAAATTGAACAGAATTAGCCATATGTGGCCTCACTAATGCTCGATAAAGTTTCAAGATTACGTCTGCTGTTCTATTACTCACATTTCGAGATATATATCCAAGAACACGTTTTGCCTTATTTCGAACACTAGCTTATGCACTGACTTAGTTTCAGATCGCAGTTTACGATGTCTTCCAAATCGTTTCATTTGTCTGAGTTACATATATCAAAGTTATCCTATATATATTATGTATTTTTTATTAATTTCCTGAATTTTACTACACTGCACTTATCTTCATTGAAATCAACACTAACAATAGAAAAAGTTGGGTCTATAATTAGGCCTTGTATGGGCCGATCGGCTTTCTGCAGATTCTCATTTTCTTATAAGAACATAAGAAAATGGGAGTCTGCAAAAAGCCGATCGGCCCACACAAGGCAGATCCCTGTTACACCCAACCCCAATTACATAACAACATAAGGTCATAAGATCGCGGGAAACTGCATATGGCCATGCGGCCCACATGAAGCAGCTCCCATTCACACCCAGCCCATATCACCCATATGGGAATCCAACTTATGCTTAAAGCTTTCAATTGTTTCTGAGCTAATTACTGTTCTGGGCAGTGCATTCCACATGTTAACAACTCTATTTCCAAACCAGTGCTTTCCTATATCTTTCCTAAATCTAAACTTATCTAACTTGAAACCATTTGAGCGGGTTATGTCGCCGTTCTTTAGCTTTAATACCTCATCTATATCGCCCTTATTTAAACCTTTTATCCATTTAAATACCTCTATCATGTCTCCCCTACATCTTCGTCTCTCTAGTGAGTGCAGGCCTAAGACTTCCAACCTCTCCTCATACGATAAATTTCTAATATTATGTATCTTTTTGGTCATTCTTCTTTGGACTGCCTCTAAAGGGTCGATATCCATTCTATAATATGGGCACCAAAATTGAACACCATAGTCTAAATGGGGTCTTACTAGAGCTAAGTATAGTTTTAAGAAAACTTCAGCAGTCCTGTTGCTAACACTCCTAGATATGAATCCTAGAATTCTATTTGCCCTATTCCTAACACTTATACACTGTTGTTCTTATGAGAAGCCCGGCAAATGTAATAGGAGTTCCATCAAATCTTTATATGCCTATATGGCCTCCCCTGGGTACTGCCCTGCTCAATGCGTGCATACAATCTCCCCATGTAT
>JBAKBP010035451.1:0-19508 GCA_037953745.1 Lithodes maja
CATCATCACTACTGTCATCATTATCACTACATGTATCACCACCATCACTACTATTATCACCATAATCATTGCTATCACCATCATCCCTGCTGTTACTACCATCTCTGCTACTGTCATCATTAGTACTATCGCCATCATCACTACTACTATCACTATCATCATAATTAATATCACCAAGAATACTGGAAGATTCGCCCCAAAAACAACTCGGCCCCAACGGGGGGCGACAATCGTCACATTTACCAACCGAACTTGCCTGCAAAATTTGGTGATGATACATTAACCCGTTCAGTACCAGTTCTGGCCTTTTCATTTTATAGTGACGATTTTGTTCAGCTTAATTAGCAGGCTTTCAACTATCCTAATTAACCCTTTCTCCACAATAGATCCTTCTTAAGCTCCACAAAATCGTCTAATTGTAGCTAGAATATGATAAATAAAGATATCGCCAGTACAGAAAGTGTTAAACAGTCTAGGAAAAGTTTGGGAACAATGATTAACACTCTTCTTTTGATCTTTGACCTTGACCTTTAACCTTAAGTATTAGAATATTTACATGAAATTTATATATATGTTATGTAAAATGCAACTAACAGTCCGCTTATCAAAATTTGAGTATTTTTTATGATGGTTGACTTTTGACTTCGACCTCTGTGACCTTGACCTTTATGTAGGATTATATTTTTTGCTTGCATTGACATTGATATATCCCTGGAAAATAAAATAAGCATGCCAAACTTCATTAAAGATCATAAACTAGTTCCAGAGGTATTCAAGGAATAGCTGACCTTGACCTTTGACCTTCATCTTGACCTTCATGAAGTCTGAAAATTTACCATTTTAATTTTCATTAAAAGCACAACTGTCTCATCGAATTTTGTGAAGTTTACATGAATAGTAAAGAAATTAGGATATTGACCTTATATTTGACCTTGACCTGTGACCTTGACCTTTCAAATGGAATTATGTTTATTCTTGTATCACCTTGGCCTAGGCATTCTGAATATGCATGATATGCCTAGTGAGAATCTTACATTTAATTGGAAATACAAGTAAAAATCATATTTTGACCTTTAACTTGACCTTTGACCTTGACCTTCGACCTTAGAAATTCCTATCGAGGATTTAGTTAACTAAACACCAATGTTCGTATTAACTAGCATTATGAATATGGTGTAATTCGTATAAAAACTTAGACTACAATTATTGATCATATAGTGTGACCTTGACCTTTGACTAAGAATAAAATACATATATTTGGATATAGAGGAATGACTATAGATCAGGCAGGGGAAGTGGTGGTGGACAGGAGTGAATGGAGAATGCTTGTGAATAGTTGAGTGAACACGTGGTCATTTGGAGTAAGGGGTCGGGCGCAAGTTGGACTAGATAATAGTCCATCAGGCGCCTGGCCCGGGGAGACGATTAATATGAAGGGTGCGCCTGGAAGTGTGGTGGGAGGGCTTGTGGCTTTGGCTCCGCTGCATGTCTGCGGGAATTTCTGCTTGGCCATTTTTATACACTCGGACACCATAATCTCTCACCCACTAATAGGTATATCGTGGACCCCCTATGTTTTTTTTTATGCAATTTTTTTTTTTTTTTTTTTTTTTTTTTTTCTATATTCCAACTTACTTCCTCTCGGGCATAGGCTGAGAGCCTTAACATTCACCGCTTTACAATGAACAGTGAAGCCCGTGAGGTCTTGTTCCAGTCTAGGGAGTGAGACATGTGAAGCACGCAGAGTTTAACGAGCACCTGCCATCTTGCCTTCACATGAGGCACGGTGCTCACTCCTGGCCCGAAACGACCCCATCTCTGAAGCCACCTCGTTCCCGTGCTTCACAGTCTCACCCCCTACACTCGGACTCTCACACTTACACACACACAACGCCACCTGTTGAGCAGATAACTCACCAGGCATTGCACCCCTATAGCATATTTTGAATATGGGAATATTCATACAGTGCTATTTAATCAGGGAACAATGAGGGTATTTTATTGACGTTTCGGTGGGCTTGTGGTAATGCACTGATACTAGGTACAGCACAAATTCCATCCCAATAATATCTTCCCATTGATACATCGGGATTTGAACCCGGGACCTTTGGATTACTAGGCCAGTGGCAAGACCACTCCACCACACCTCCCCATGTGTGTGAGTTTGTGCTTTTTATCTGTGTTTATTCGTTGTTTTATGTTGTTTTTGTGTTTCCCTGTTCTTGCTCTGTCTTGAGTCGGCTACCCCCAAAGTGGGGATTGGGCCTGAGCATATAGATAGATAGATAGATATTTGGATGGTCGTCGCATTGACCAACTGAATTTGCCTGTACAATTTGGTGACAATACATTAAACAGTCTAGGAGGAATTTAGGGAAAATGACAAACACTCTTGTTTTGACCTTTGACCCAAACAATTACAATATTTATGTGAAATTTTATGTTATTTAAGTAATAAACAACTAACACAGCTAGTTTTCCAAAATATGAGTAATCTTTTGTAATTAATAATAAAAGTTGAGCTTTGACCTTGACCTGTGACCTTGACCTACAGTATAATTATGTACGAGTACATTTTTGTGTGCATTGACATTGCCCATAAAAATCAAATAAGCATGCCTAATGTTATTAAAACCCATCAATTAGTTTCATATATATTAATATAATAGTTGACCTTGACCTTTGACCTTTATCTTGATCTTGATGATGTCTCACAATGTACTATTTTCCTTTTAATTTAAAGTGTAACTATCCCACCAAATTGTGTGAAGTTTGCATGAAAATAAAAGAAAATAGTATATTGACCTTAACCTGTGACCTTGACCTTTCATATGGAATTGTATAGTTTCTTGTATGACTTTGGCCAAGGTATTCCGAATATACATGGTAAGCATAGTGAGAATTTAACAGTTAGTATAAAAAATACTAGTACAACACTTATTTTGACCTTTGACCTTGACCTTTGATCTTACCCTTTAGAATATTTATCTAAAACTTGGGCAATGCTATAAAGGTTACCAGTAACTTGCATAGTGAAAATCAAGACATTTGAGTAAAAACTAAAAATAAAAAGTAAAAGTTGACCTTTGACCTTGACCTGTGACCTGGACCTTTATGTAAGAGTATATTTTTTGTTCATTGATATTGCCTAGGAAAACCAAATAAGCATGGCTAATTTCATAAAAAAAAATCAGTTAGTTTCATATTTATGAATAGAATAGTTGACCTTGACCTTTATCTTGACCTTTGTGATATGTATGTCAAAATGTATTATTTTCCTTTTCATTTAAAGTGCAACTATCTCCCCAAATTTTGTGAAGTTTGCATGAAAAGTAAAGAAACTAGCATATTGACCTTATATTTGAATTTTACCTGTGACCTTGACCTTTCATATGGATTTGTATAGTTTCTTATATGACCTTTGGCCTAGGTATTCCGAATATACATGATAAGCCTAGTGACAATCTAACAGTTAGTATAAGAAATACTAGTAAAAATCTTATTTTGACCATTGACCTTGACCTTTGACCTTACCCTTTAGAATATTTATTTGAAATTTAGTCAATATGATATCAACGTTACCAGTAACTTTTATAGTGAAAATGAAGACAGTTGAGTAAAAACTAAAAACTATGAAATATTGACCTTATTTTTAACCTTGACCTTTGACCTTAACCTTTCAGTTAATTGGAAAACTTCGTTTTGCCTGACCATCGCATTGACCAAATGAATATACCTGTGAAATTTGGTGAAAATCCATCGAACGGTCTATGAGGAGTTTCCGGACAGACAGACGGACGACGACAACGACAGACAAGCTGACTGATGGTGCACAGTATACGGGTGGGATCTGTGTGCGCGATACCACTCTGCTTCGCAGAGTTGATAAACTTGCCGTCATCTAATCAAAAGCATTTACGTATCTTAAAACTAGATGGCCACTCGAGAGAGTGCGTACCTTTGCGTACGCTGGCGCGGGTATGTGCTCTACTGGTTGCCTGCTAAATGAAATAACTTCTTCCTTGAATTATATTCTATCTGAAATTTTGTGAACATCGGTTGATAACCTTTGGAGATCTTGATTACAGACAAACAGACAAATGGAGGCAAAACATAACTTCCGTCCAACATGGTTGACGGCGGTAATAAGCTACTTCAATGTGTGGCCGATATCCTTCAAGTATCTATGCATCGTTGTACAAATAAATATTTACCGACTAAAGGCACAAGAACGGTCACATTAAATTGTTCAGCTCAAGGCCAGAATTCCTAGACAAACTCCATAATGTTGAATGGTAATCATTATATAATATGTACTGCCGTATTCCTGACCAGTCAATGTGTTACACTATAGTCTATTGTTTTAAGGGGAAGGTAGTCGCTTTTTCTGGATCTCCTTCTCCCCCATGTTTATCATATTAGTTTTGAGATTTGAATACGTTCGTTCGATTAATTTGTCGATTTTAAGACTTTGCGCCCCATTTCTTTGTCAATAATAAGACCTTTCGTGACATTTAGGTTTCCAATTGTTCCTGGCGAGTGATAGAGAGCCTGTAATTTTTTAAGTAATCCGCCTTCGGCCGGGACATTTTTCTACCGAAAAATGTACACATTTATCTTGAAAGGGGATATAGGGGGTGCTAATTTAAGCTTGATGTAGGGCTAGCGAGGAAACTAACAAAATATATAAATCAATAAATACATATACCAAAAAACAAGCACTACTCCTATAACCTAGGGTATACAGAATGTACTTTCTCACTTTGGGCCAGATAACTCTATTTCCAGTTGATTGACTGATGGTATATTGTGTAATATATTTAGTGTGTTTGTATTTGCAAGTGAAAGGTGTTATTAGAGTTCTCAAGTTCAAAGCGACCAAGTGCAAACTCGCCAGGTTAGACATAAAATAGACTAGTTTTTGTAATTGAAATCAGAACTACTGGGACATGATTACATTACTCTAATGGCAGTTAGTGCAACTAGCTTAAGAAAAAACTATCCTGTCAATTACAAAAACTAGGTTATCATACTGTTTGACAAGGAATACGGCAACATTGTAGTAATTACCACAGACAATGATGGGATTCGTCTAGAAATACAAGTCCCAAGTGAGATGAGTGTATTGGTGGAAGCTGGGTCAAGGCGGGTTTAGATTGTCTTGATGGTGGTTCCTCATTACTACTTATGAAGAATCAATGGGGGACAAAACAGAAGGTTACTTTTAAATAATAGCATAGGGAAGCTAGCATATTTTTGCAGAATACACTATGCCTGATTCGAACCTGCGCCACGTAAATGCAACTGCAGTTAAGTGAAGTCGGGATGTCAATTCATGCAAGTCAGGTGTGATGCCAGAAGTAGACATTAGAGGGTTTCCTAAACACAAGATGAGTTGCCTCTTATGAGAATGGTGAGGGAAAGAGCAGAAGATTGTTCGTTGAAATAATTTTGAAAAGTGGACAGAATGAATATAAATGCCATATGGGGAGGAGCACTTTATTGACAACTTTCGCAGATAGTTTCTTCAGGTCACTGACCTGAAGAACGAAACGTTGTATATAAAGTGCTCCTCCTCATATGGTGTGTATATTAATTCAGAAGATTGTTCCATTGATTTTAGAATTTAGTGAGTTAAAGAAAGAAATACACCGTCCTGAGGGTTACTATTATAAATTCGGAGTCACACGAGCCCTTCTTCGAGCAATGCTTACGGACAATTATGGTCTGGAAGCTTTAAAAAAAAAATCCACTTTGTCAGAATACAGCCACCTATAAATACTCTACCTTCAGTTTAGTTACCGATACAAGTGCGAAAATGTCCAGAAATAATACGAGAAAAAACTTGCTCATGGAAAATGGACGGACAAAACGCTCGTGTGACAGCGGCTTAACCAGAGACAGCAAAGCAAGAAGCAGAACTGAGCCTCAAACAGGAGTAACAATGAAGTTGAGGAATCGGGTTAGTATTCATGTGGTACTGCTGTGGAAGGATTAAGGTGGTGCCACACGAGTGCTTTTTCCAGCAATTTTCGATGAGCAAGTTTTTTCTCGTGATATGTGGAGTCATTTTTACACTGGGATCGGGAACTAGACTGATGGTAGATTATGTTAGGTGGTAGATATCTGATGTAACTGACATTTACACTGGGATCGGGAACTAGACTGATGGTAGATTATGTTAGGTGGTAGATATCTGATGTAACTGACATTTACACTGGGATCGGGAACTAGACTGATGGTAGATTATGTTAGGTGGTAGATATCTGATGTAACTCACATTTACACTGGGATCGGGAACTAGACTGATGGTAGATTATGTTAGGTGGTAGATATCTGATGTAACTGACATTTACACTGGGATCGGGAACTAGACTGATGGTAGATTATGTTAGGTGGTAGATATATGATGTAACTCACATTTACACTGGGATCGGGAACTAGACTGATGGTAGATTATGTTAGGTGGTAGATATCTGATGTAACTGACATTTACACTGGGATCGGGAACTAGACTGATGGTAGATTATGTTAGGTGGTAGATATCTGATGTAACTGACATTTACACTGGGATCGGGAACTAGACTGATGGTAGATTATGTTAGGTGGTAGATATCTGATTAACTCACATTTACACTGGGATCGGGAACTAGACTGATGGTAGATTATGTTAGGTGGTAGATATCTGATGTAACTGACATTTACACTGGGATCGGGAACTAGACTGATGGTAGATTATGTGAGGTGGTAGATATCTGATGTAACTCACATTTACACTGGGATCGGGAACTAGACTGATGGTAGATTATGTTAGGTGGTAGATATCTGATGTAACTGACATTTACACTGGGATCGGGAACTAGACTGATGGTAGATTATGTTAGGTGGTAGATATCTGATGTAACTCACATTTACACTGGGATCGGGAACTAGACTGATGGTAGATTATGTTAGGTGGTAGATATCTGATGTAACTGACATTTACACTGGGATCGGGAACTAGACTGATGGTAGATTATGTTAGGTGGTAGATATCTGATGTAACTCACATTTACACTGGGATCGGGAACTAGACTAATGGTAGATTATGTGAGGTGGTAGATATCTGATGTAACTGACATTTACACTGGGATCGGGAACTAGACTGATGGTAGATTATGTTAGGTGGTAGATATCTGATGTAACTCACATTTTAAGCCTGACCGACTACAATTGCTCCTAAACATTGACGGAATAATCGCTCGTGTGACACCGCCTTTAATTAAGGGGAGATGGGTCGTATTTGTGGTCCCCCCTTCTTCCTCATGTTTAGCCCCTTTACTTTTTATATTTAATTAGTTTGGCGATTATAACTCCTTTCGCCCAATTTCGTTGTAAATTTTAAGACCTTTCGTGACATTTAAGTGTCGATTTATTCCTGGCGAGCAATAGCGAGCCTGTAATGAAGGGGGGTCTAGGGGGTGTTCATTTAGTTTAAGCTTGATGGTCTAGCGTGGAAACTATCAACTTTCAATACATTTAGTCAGTGAATCATACTGGTTCCATTTAATGTTGCCCAAATATTGCTGACCACGACTGTATGTAGTCACATATGCCTTAATATGAACACAAAAAGTGGTTCTCACGTCTTATAAACCGATTGTCGTTACCGAACATGAATGATAAAACGTTGTGAGATTTATTTACATTATGGTCCATTTACACTGGAATCGGGAACTAGACTGATGGTAGATTATGTGAGGTGGTAGATATCTGATGTAACTCACATTTACACTGGGATCGGGAACTAGACTGATGGTAGATTATGTTAGGTGGTAGATATCTGATGTAACTGACATTTACACTGGGATCGGGAACTAGACTGACGGTAGATTATGTTAGGTGGTAGATATCTGATGTAACTCACATTTACACTGGGATCGGGAACTAGACTGATGGTAGATTATGTTAGGTGGTAGATATCTGATGTAACTCACATTTACACTGGGATCGGGAACTAGACTGATGGTAGATTATGTTAGGTGGTAGATATCTGATGTAACTGACATTTACACTGGGATCGGGAACTAGACTGATGGTAGATTATGTTAGGTGGTAGATATCTGATGTAACTCACATTTACACTGGGATCGGGAACTAGACTGATGGTAGATTATGTTAGGTGGTAGATATCTGATGTAACTGACATTTACACTGGGATCGGGAACTAGACTGATGGTAGATTATGTTAGGTGGTAGATATCTGATGTAACTCACATTTTAAGCCTGACCGACTACAATTGCTCCTAAACATTGACGGAATAATCGCTCGTGTGACACCGCCTTTAATTAAGGGGAGATGGGTCGTATTTGTGGTCCCCCTTCTTCCTCATGTTTAGCCCCTTTACTTTTTATATTTAATTAGTTTGGCGATTATAACTCCTTTCGCCCAATTTCATTGTAAATTTTAAGACCTTTCGTGACATTTAAGTGTCGATTTATTCCTGGCGAGCAATAGCGAGCCTGTAATGAAGGGGGGTCTAGGGGGTGTTCATTTAGTTTAAGCTTGATGGTCTAGCGTGGAAACTATCAACTTTCAATACATTTAGTCAGTGAATCATACTTGTTCCATTTAATGTTGCCCAAATATTGCTGACCACGACTGTATGTAGTCACATATGCCTTAATATGAACACAAACAGTGGTTCTCACGTCTTATAAACCGATTGTCGTTACCGAACATGAATGATAAAACGTTGTGAGATTTATTTACATTATGGTCCGACCGCTTGTGCGTTATTATGATAGTTTGTTTACTTAGTATTGGGGATATTGCTTGTTATTGCCATTTTCGACCAATTGATTTTAATTTGTCCCCTTGGGTAACAACATCTCCTTCTCAGACTTCCTTCAATCTATTGCATTCCACTCAGCCACGCTTGAAGATAAATATGTACATTTTTCGATAGAAAAATGACCCATTCGTAGGCAGATTTATTTCAAGTTACGTGCTCGCTATCACTCGTTTATAAACAAAATCGACACCAAAAAGGGGTGAAAACTTCTTTATCATCGTCTAGCTAATGGGGTGTAAAGTAATACAATCTCCAAACAAATGGATCGAAACGGGCCCAACACGGAAGATAAAACAAAGGCCTCCCACGGACCAAATAAGGTTAACCCAATGTATACTAAACTACTTAATCTAGAGCTCTGTTAAGGGGGGTCACCGGCCTTTTTTTTCTCTCTCCTTTTCTCTCTTTCCCTGGCTTGTATCCATTCGGCCCCATTCAGCCAACTGTTGTAACACGTTTATCCCCATTCAGGTGTCGATTTCTTCCTGGCGAGCGATAGCGAGCCAGCATTGTATGGAGAAATCCGGCTTCGCTGGATACATTTTTCTATCGAAATATGTACAAATTTAGTTTGCTATCAAAACAAAAGTATATATATATGCTGGCTCGCTACCGCTCGCCAGGAAAATATTGACACCTGGAGGGGAGGGGGGGGGGGGTAAACGTCTTAAAACAGTAGGCTGAATGGGGCCGAATGGATACAAGCCGAAGAGAGAGAGAGAGAGAGAGAGAGAGAGAGAGAGAGAGAGAGAGAGAGTTACATAGTATAAATACACAGACCCCGAGGTCCTCAGAGAGAGAAAAACAATGAGAGAGAGAATGAGTAAGAGAACGCGACCGAGAGTGAGTTGGGATTGCCTTGAATAGCAGGTAGGGTTGAAATAATCCCGCCCCATCACCTCCCCCACAACCCCGCAGTAAAACTAATAATTGGGTACATAGCGTGACTGCGGCCTTGCGTGCCTTCCCCGCCTCTCTCTCTCTCTCTCTCTCTGACTTCACCACCAGTTTTACCCTTCCCTTCCGAGTTTTGCTTGATCCGGCTGGAGCTTGAGATTCAGGCTTATTATTTGTGCTTGCTTTACCAGTACTCGTTTCCTTCTTTCATATTTACGTCTGTAATAATTTGAGTCTCAAGGTTCTCGAAGTTGTTTGCTCCAATTAGCCGACTATACTTCACTAATCTATCTAATGCCTAACATATCGGTAGCTTTTTTTCTTTCTTTTACTCCACTACTCTATTTTTGTTTTTGAGATGCCCGGTCTGAAAGCTACAGTCTGCAACTCGAAGACCCCCATAATCCAGACAAGAAAATAACAGAGACACCCCAATTCTCCCATGCTCTAGCCCTGGACAAATACCCAAGCGACCCCTGCGTCCACCGTTTTCTATGAAGAGACAAAGGCATGGGAGGTCCCCCAAACTCATTAGCCACCTGCTCGGGTCACGCCCCCGCGCAGCCCAATACCTGCACGGGCTGCATATAGCCCAACTGTATTATGGTTCGGCACCACTGGTGAGAACGCTTCCGCGCGGCCTATTTAATGGCTAACTCAGCTAAACTCGCGCATATTTTACCGTACCGTATGGCGCGGCAAAGAGAAGACAGAATGAGACCACAGTTTTAAATCCTAACCTAACCTTGTTAGGTTAGGTTAGGATTTAAAACTGTGGTCTCATTCTGTCTTCTCTTTGCCGCGCCATACGGTACGGTAAAATATGTGAGAGTTTAGCTGAGTTAGCCATTAAATAGGCTGCGCGGAACCGTTCTCACCAGTGGTGCCGAACCATAATACAGTTGGGCTATATGCGCACGGGCTAAGTGTACTCAGCTCCTGGATATGGAAGACACGAATGAACTGAAGTTATGCAAATAAACACCAACGACCTGAGGACTATAGGAACAAATGGACCTGAACAGTGCCTGACCAATCCATGCTCCCGAAGATACAACTACAATCCTCTATGTATATGTCCTAGGATAATTAGAAGACCTGCAAGACAGTTGCTGCATTATAAGCTTTAAGTGTTTTCTATTTTTCACAGGACCCCTGTTCCAATTACGTAACCAGGCCTAAACCGAGGACCCCTGTTCCAATTACGTAACCAGGCCTAAACCGAGGACCCCTGCTCGAGGAGTAACCAGCTGTGCAAGATTGGCTACCATCCTCTACGCCGGCCAGACCATCACTCTCGTCCCCCTACCCTTCCAAATACTTAAGTGTTTCTGTGTCTTTCTCTGTTGGTTATTGTTGTGAGGTATTGTTTAGGTAAATATGTCAACCGTGTGTGTCCTGATTTAATTGTGATCTGTGCCCTAGATCACGTACTTGCGTAATAAGTGTCATCCTTCTGAACCTGTGTTATTCTGTGTTAATCTTGCCTTAATTCCTTGACCCTTGTTCAAGACTTTATTTAATTCATAACTTACGCATACGTTACATATCAGTGTATTAACATATATTCAGATCCCCCACGCTCGCAGATTTACTGACTACGTGTATGTTGATTTATTATTTGTGAGTTGATGTCTTAGTATATTCCGTAATCAATCCATTTATATAATCACTCTTTACCTAGAACCTACGCCCAATTTTCCAACGAGTGCATAGTGTAATTCCTTTATTCTTTTGCTAATTAATCGCATATGAAATATATCTTATAGACGTGCTTTTATGTTCTTGTAAAACTTGATGTTGTGATATTTCGAATACCTTGTTTAGGAATTCTTTCCTCCGTGTTTCGTCTCACTTTCATCCACCATACACTAATTGTATCTGTGTATTTTATTCACCTCGCAGCTGTTAACCCGTTCAGACCAGAGTCTGGTACTATTCGTTTTGAGTATCAATGAGTAGGACTTCGTCGCCTACGTCCATGTACTAATTGCACCTGTACATTTTATTCTCCTCGCCCTGTTAACTCGTTCAGAAGCAAATCTGATATTGCGTTAAATATCAATGAGCTAAACTTCGTCATTAGCGCCAATTTAATTGCTAAGTACGATCTACCGATCGATATCTGTTAATCAGTCAGTTCCCACTTTTTGAGATTAAACTATAGTGTTCATTCCAGTCTGAGTCGATTGGAACTCAGCTAGTTATTTTGTTTATCTTCGTGTGTTGTCTTAATCGCGAATATTGAAGCTTACATCTTGACCTAATTAATACCCTCCAGTAGACCTATTAAAATCCATTCCTTTTCTTATCAAATTCACGTAATCACTTTGCTTCGCTAAGAAATTATAGAAACACGAATTCCTAAGTTCGGTTCGTTATCGTAGCATATGTTCAAGTAATATAATCCTGTGATAAGATATACATTCACATTTGGGCGATTTTGATACTTCTCGGTGATTATAAATAATAATCTCAGCCCTTTCCTGTAAAGTAAATTAACATCGCAGTTCAGCTAAGTTCATAGTTGCATTAACTAGAACAAATATTTATTACTACCTCAGTTCACCTGGTGACCTTCCCAGTGACCTGACTTGAGGGCAAGCTCACGCGGTCAGTTTTAAAGGCCCAGCCGAGCCTACGAGCCTACGTGTGACTCACCTAGTCTCCTGTGACAGTATCTTTATAACCTCAATTCTCCATATTGTGACTCTAGGATCAATATCTAGTGTTGAAGTCTCTTGTGAATACGGAAGATATTTTGACTCTTTATTATTGCATTGAAGGTTAAAATTGATTCTTGTACATTATGCCTCGATGTATGTTTTCCACATGATTTGATTCAATACTAGACTCTCACTATTGAGTTATTCTGGTATCAGTAACATTGTTCCGAAGTAAGGACAATATATATATACTTGTTACTATTGTTGGATCTTCCCTTATGATCCTTATTTTTCACCTATTCTCATGTTTATTCAATAAAACCTTCATATGTGTTCTTCCTTGTGTTGTTATTGAGTATTATATTGAACCTTTGAATACCATTTTGCTGTATATAGAACCTACTCGGTACGTTCCTATCAAGTATATTTAAGTCCATCAAACCAGAACTGGAATATTTTACAGACTGTATCAAGGGAACTAATCAATCAGAACCCGGCACAACAGTTTTCTTTATTGCAACTTCTACTTTCGGACATAGGCTTGGAGCCTATAGCTTCAACAGCTAAATACAGTGAAGTCAAGAGGTCTTATGCCAGACTGTGAGGGAGACATCAAGACAGATTGAGTGTTGCAACCGGCTCATCCGAGGTCCTAACTTAGTAGACCCACGACCACTGGTTGTCATCTTTTGGCCCGGTGCAAGTTCCGACTTCCCGAAGCTGCATCGCCACTATCCCCTTTTCCCATCTCACAGTCTTGGACCCTCTCTCAACCGCCATCTATAGCAATGCCCCCATAGTATATTTTGAATATGGGAATAGTCATACTATGTTAGTTTATTGGAAGCAGCGAGGGTATTTTCTATGGTGTGTCGGTGAGCTTTAACAGTGTCCTTTGTAGTGATGAACTGAAACTAAATACAGCACAATTTCCATCACAATAATATCTTCCCATTAACATATCGAGATTCGAACCCGGGACTTTTAGGTTGACAGTCCAGTAGCAAGATCACTACACCATAGGCTACCTTCTCAACCTACCCTGCAGAGCATCAATCAACTCAACCTAACCTAACTGAACTCAAACCTAATCATAACGCATCGTAGCCAAATCTAGCTGATGTAATCAAAATATATCCATCATTTATTACACTAAACCTAACCGATCATAATCGAAACTAACCTAGTCTAATCAGAGGAGACAGAGAGAGAGATCGAAAGATTCCGATGCTCCCAAAAGTACTCTCCCGCACAGCTGTTATGATGATCTCAGGTGCGACAGGTTTGTTGCCTCCATCAGGAACCCACAGGAGGCTTATTACTCTTTGTTTCAGTTTTGCAGTTTCTTTCAAATAGATCAGCCAAAATAGTTGTCAGGGAGGAGAAAGACTAGGAATGAGACGGGGTTGGAGTGGATGGGTGTTTGACAGTGTTCGACGGAGGCCATCAGTGTTTTGCAGCGCTTGTTGGTCCTGTCTCTGCTTCCTCTGTTTTCCTTGATAAGTTAATTCACTTTTTGTATTTTTCTTGCAGGGTGGAATTTTAGAGGGATAACAATCACTCTGATGAAAAAATAATAATTACACACTCTCTCTCTCTGGAATAACAACTACCTGGCAATTTTACCATTCTTCTTTTCTTCGCTTCTGACTTTCTTGCTTGCTCCTGCTTGATGGTGAATTAATTTTCTTGTTGCTTGCGTTGTTTACCTCAGCTGCTCGAAGCTTAGCTCAGTTTGTTTCAAGTTTACTTTTCACTGTTTTCATATTTTAACACGATTTAATTTCAGGTTTTAGTTATATCATTCCATCTGTGCTTTGGTTATATTAGTAATAGTGGTAGTACTATTAGTATTATCTATATTAGTAGTAATAGTACTAGCAGTAATGGTAGCAATAATAGTAGAAGCGGCAGTTGGCTAGTACTTCGTTTGAGGCCTGCATAATCCCCATTACTTTGTTATTCATATGTACTTAATTGTATTTATATATAATTAGTATATCTTCCCTCTCTTTTAATTGCTTGCCTTCATTCATACCGCCCTACTTACTTTTTGTATACACTGATCTCCAGTTGAGCTTTCCTATATTCTTGCCGTTTACAGATTGGAGTAGTTACCGTTTATATATAACCGTCTTGATAGCGTATTGCATAGTGCGCGGAATTTCGATGCGAGTATCCTAGGTTCGAGTCCTCGGAGTACCACATGTCTTTGTTGTTGATTAAATTAATTGAGTTTAGATGTGAAGTTGGTTGGTGTTAAAAAGATAATACTACTGTATATTTTATATATATATATATATATATATATTGAGAATATAATATATATTGTGTAATTGATTAAGCGTCGGCTATCGTTATGATGGTCGATGGTTCGATCCCCACTGAGAGACTAGAAACATATATATATATATATATATATATATATATACAGTATATATACCGGTATATATATATATTATTTGTATATATGTAGAAATGGTCTGCTTGCTGCCGGTTATATGTAGAAATGGTCTGCTTGCTGCCGGTTATATCTCGAGGTGGATTGCATTGTTGATGTTCGCTTTCTTTTTCGTTTAGCTTACCTCAATTCCTGCTTACTTTTGGCCGAGCCTCGTTTCGTGCCGCTGTTTGCATGGATACTATTGGATAGCTTTACTTCTTTTGCTTTGTCTCTTATAATTATTTTTGTTGGCGTTGATATCCGTTGCTCGATATAGATTACGCTGTTTATCTTGATTTTCAACGTAATTTTTTGTTCCTTCTTTGTTTATACATAATCTAGTATTTATCTTTCTTTCTTGCAGACTTTTGACATTTTATTTAGCTAGCTAGAACACAGTAATGGATAAATAGATAAATAAATAAAATAAAGAGAGAGAGAGAGAGAGAGAGAGAGAGAGAGAGAGAGAGAGAGAGAGAGAGAGAGAGAGAGAGAGAGAGAGAGAGAGAGAGAAAAGAGAAGAGAAAGGGAGAGAAAAGAGAAGAGAAAGGGAGAGGAAAGAGAAGAGAAAGGGAGAGGAAAAAGAAGAGAAAGGGAGAGGAAAGAGAAGAGAAAGGGAGAGGAAAGAGAAGAGAAAGGGAGAGGAAAGAGAAGAGAAAGGGAGAGGAAATGAGAGGAGAGGGGGTGGGGGGTTCTTGTCTGTATTTGCGTCTCCTTCCTTGCACATTCCCTGCTGGCTTCATTCTTTCTTCCACCCACTGCTTCCCCTCTCTTTCGCATTGGTCTTCCTCCTAGTGTGTGTGTATGTGTGTGAAGTGTGTGTGTGAGTGTGTGAGTGTGTGTGTGTGTGTGTGTGTGTGTGTGTGTGTGTGTGTGTGTGTGCGTGTGTGTGTGTGTGTGAAATTGTGTGTGTGCGTGCGTGTGTGAAATTGTGTGTGTGTGTGTGTGAAATTGTGCGTGTGTGTGTGAAATGTGTGTGTGTGTGTGTGTGTGTGTGTGTGTGTGTGTGTGTGTGTGTGTGTTGTCTGTCAATGCGTGTGTGCGTGTCCATTGATGTGTGTATCTGTATGTATTGTTTGAGTGTGTGTTTTATGTTCATTCCCTACATTCTCATATACCGTTCCTATACCTTCCGCGTTTTAACTTTGCTCTCCCATTCCTCCTGATTTACTTCTTTCCCTCTCATTTACTTATTGAATCATTTCCTCTTTGCCCTTCCTGCCTTCCTCCCTTCTTTCTCTCTTGCTTCACCCACTCCCCTCCTTTATTCTTGCACATTATCTTTCTTTTCCTTCTCGCATATATCTCACTCTCCTTAAAAACCAGCGTATACGATTTGTCTATGACCAACATATTAGCCTATATTTGCCAACTGACTAACAATTCTACCACTTGGCAGCAAATTTCTCGATATTAAATAATATTGAAAAATATGAAAATTAATATATCTGCCGCATATAATGTATCTGCAGTATATTAATATATCTGCAGCATATAATGTATCTGCAGTATATTAATATATCTGCAGCATATAATGTATCTGCAGTATATTAATATATCTGCAGCATATAATTTATCTGCAGTATATTAATATATCTGCAGCATATAATGTATCTGCAGTATATTAATATATCTGCAGCATATAATGTATCTGCAGTATATTAATATATCTGCAGCATATAATGTATCTGCGGTATATGAATATATCTGCCGCATATTAATATATCTGCAGCATATAATGTATCTGCAGTATATTAATATATCTGCAGCATATAATGTATCTGCAGTATATTAATATATCTGCAGCATATAATGTATCTGCAGTATATTAATATATCTGCAGCATATAATGTATCTGCAGTATATTAATATATCTGCAGTATATTAATATATCTGCAGCATATAATGTATCTGCAGTATATTAATATATCTGCAGCATATAATGTATCTGCAGTATATTAATCGTTTTTTGTTTATAATTCATAACAATCATTTTTCGCTTCAAAATCTTAGAAATACCTGAATAATCGAGATAGGGACATGATCATTTGTCAGCATAAAAAATAATAATATAATAATAATAATAATCTTCTGGTTACTTATATAGCGCCCGTATCTCCTCCTTCGAGGATTCACAAGCGCTTGGCTTTCTTTAGTCTACCAGAGACCATTACCCATCCCCCTTGCTCATGGGGAGATGGTAACCGCCGGCTGTATCCCAGAAAAACTTTTCAATCTGAGCGGGAATTGAACGCGAAACCTTCAAGATGGGAATCAGGCACGCTATCGACTGAGCCAGCCGAACGGCTGGGACACTTGATATAGAGCATACCTTTGGGACAATTGGGACACTTGATATAGAGCATACCTTTGCCTACACTGGCTGGTACTTTACCAATATTATCATAAGCCCACATTTTCTGCTAGATCTGGGTTCCAGGATATGATCCGAATCATCTCCTAATTTGAACCACTTCTTCCTTGGCGCATATCCTATATGCCCACGTAATTTCGTGACACTTGGTTCCTAGAGCATATCTTATCTGCCCACCAAATATCGTGAAAATTTCAGGATCGCCTCCTAATTTGAACCACTTCTTCCTTGACGCATACCCTATCTGCCCACCTAATTTTGTGAAAATCGGTTCACAACTTTGTGAGGTACCTTGTTTAGAGACAAACAAGCAGATAAACTGACAGAGCCGAAAACATAACCTCCGTCCACTTCGTTGGCAGAGGTTAAAACAATTAGATTATCGACGCTTCTATTCAGCTTTCTTTTTTTTTTTTTTTTATGTGGATGACAGAGACAAAAGGCAAAACTGCCTGTGACGAGTGCCTCCCCCAGAGTTAAAAGAGTGACAATGCCAAAATCAAGGAACATTCGAGCCAAAATGTCTGGGCACACTGAGTTTGAAACAATTTAAGTCATAGGATGAGGGCAAGATAGATTCAGGGAGAGAGTTCCAGAGCTCAGCTGTTGAATAGAAGAATGATTGGGCGTAACGTTTCACTCTTGAGTTGTTGAGTTGTACAGAGTAGGGGTGGGATTGTGTTGCAAGATGGGTACTACGTACCCTACGTAGAGGAGGTGGTATGCACTGATAGAGCTCTGAGGAACACTGATAATTATTGTAGTAGCGATAGAATAGCGAGACAGATGCAACATTGTGGTGAAGAGAGAGAGATTGCAGAGTTGGTGAGTGGACGGGAGTTAATGATACGAAAGGCTTTCCTTTCTACTTTGTCTAGAAAAGCTGTGCGAGAGGATCCTCCCCACACATGTGAACAATACAAGGACGCACTGTGCCCCTGTACAGAGCAAGAAGCCGAGCAGGGGTAAAGAACTCCTTGAGGTGGTTGAACTCACCCAGCTTCTGGGAGGCCACCTTAGCAAGACTGGTAATCTGGTCCTTCCAAGAGAGAGGAGAAGAAAAAGAGACACCAAAAATACTGAGAGAAGATGAAGGGTTGATTTTTGTATTGTTGAAGAATAAAGGAAAGTCTGCTGGGAGTTCACGGCAGGTAGATAGATGGAGAAATTGGGTTTTGGAAGCATTAAAGGAAACAATATTTTCTCTGCCCCAATTGGAGATGGTAGTTAGATCAGAAGATAAGTGTTCTATGGCTTCATTAAGTTTTCTTTTGAGGGATTGCTGGCTGGGGCGTTCTGGGAAACTAATTGAATAGTGTAAGGTAGAGTTGTCTGCATATGAATGGATGGGACTGGAGGTACAGTTGAGAAGATCATTTATGAAAATTAGAAAGAGAATAGGAGATAGGACAGATCCCTGAAGAACACTGGAGTTGATAGGATAAGGAAAGGAACGATGGTCGTCCACACCAGGAAAGGAAATTAGAGACACAGGCATAGATGGAGGGATAGAAACCGAAGGAGGGTAATTTAGAAATTAGAGATTTATGCCAGACTCTATCGAAGGCCTTCGATATGTCTAACGCAATAGAAAAGGTCTCACCGAAGTCCCGAAAGGAGGATGACCAAGAGTTAGTAAGATATGAAAGAAGATCACCAGTAGAGCGACCTTTAAGGAAGCCATACTGGCTATCTGAAAGTAGATTATGAGAAGATAAATGCTTAAGAAATGGAAGTAAGAATAGTTTCAAAAACTTTAGAGATACAAGAGATGAGAGCAATTGGACAATAGTTGGATGATTGAGAGTGGTCATCCTTCTTTGGTATAGGTTGAATGAGAGCAAACTTTCAGCAAGAAGGGAAGACGCTAAGAGAGAGACAGAGACAAAAGAGTTTGCCTAGGCAAGGAGTCAGCACTGAAGCACAGTTTTTGAGTACAACAGAAGGAACACCATCCGGACCGTACGCCTTCTTAGTATTAACCCTCTCCGACATATGGCGCGATTTTGAGCCTATTAGGGACACTTTAAAGCCTTTGTTACCATCAGGGGTATTTAGAAACCTTTAGTTTAGTTATTTCAACCTCTGCAGTTGTCTTTGAGTTAGCTGTGGGCAGAAAACTAATTTTGGAGAGGTAATTATAAGAGTGAGAGAACTCTATTTCTTATTGCTAATCTGGCAACCTCTGCGTCATATGTGCGTGAAAGGGTTAAGCCCAGAGAGGGTAGAAAGTACATCTTTAGAAGAGATTAGGATATTAGGCATAAGTAGGAGAGAGGGGGATGGAGAGGGAG
>JBAKBP010035452.1:0-19507 GCA_037953745.1 Lithodes maja
ATCGTAATAGGCATACCATATTGAAACTATTTCTTAAGCAAACTCGAATTAAGTGATGGATATATACAATCTCCCAAATATTGAAAACATCAATAATTATAATAATAATAATAATAATAATAATTATAATAATAACAACAATAATTAAAATAATAATAATAATAAATTAAGCAAGTGGTTATTACATAAATGCGCCTTTAATCAAAGTAAAATTAAACTTTTACAAGTGAAATTGCAAAGACGCATTCCAAAATATAATACAATGCACGTGTTGAATGCAAAATGTCAGCATGTAATTGTAATATATAATTATCCAAGGGTATTACATTTATGCTAATTTAACAAAAAACATAATGTAAAATGGATACTGGAATGAGAATAGCTTATGTCTGTAAATGTAGACTCATGTTGAAAAATATACGATATATACAGTATATATATATAATTATATAAGTAAAACCTTAAAATATACGATATATACAGTATATATATATAATTATATAAGTAAAACCTTAAAATATACGATATATACAGTATATATATATAATTATATAAGTAAAACCTTAAAATATACGATATATACAGTATATATATATAATTATATAAGTAAAACCTTAAAATATACGATATATACAGTATATATATATATAATTATATAAGTAAAACCTTAAAATAAAATGGTACGATAGTAATGCTAGCGCTATACTGTATACTATTAACAATGTGTGACAGTAATATCCAGTGGGAGGCAGAGGCTGCATTAAGGATATAATATACTACGAGGTGAAGGTCTTAAGGAGTTCAACACGCCATGGAAAATTAAGATAGATGACAAAATATACATGTATCTTTAATTTAGTCATTTTAGTTAGTTTGGTGTATGCAAGACGGAAGTAAATTATATAATAATACTGATATTCCCAGTTTTCAGCATTTGTTCCCTATATACCAAACGGAGAAATTACAAAATACTCGGAAAATAAATTTGACATGCACATGCTTAGATTAATATGCAGTATTCAAGAATGCATATTATATCGTAGGCTTGTGCATAAACCTTTAACTGTCTTGACAGCCTAATGCTCAGTGTGCGGAATTTCGGTGTGAGTATCCTAGGTTCGAGTCCTTGGAGTACCACATGTATTCATTACTTTCATTGATTTCACTAGTTTGGTTTATTTGTAAATTAATTGGTGGGTTGGTGAAAACAAATATGAATTACTCAGTCAAAATCCGTAAATCAAGGGACTGAGGTTCTCGAAAAGGGGCTCCAGTCCTGACGCTTTTCTTGACTTACAGTGTGCTGGCTTAATAATCCAGAAGGGTTGATAGCCTCTGAAGTCCTATTTTAACAAACTAACTTGTTGTCAAAATGTTGGCTATATACTGTATATAAACCATATCAAAATAATAATGGCAAAGGCTAAAAGTATAAAGAAATAATATTAAATCGGTATGTTGTATGGGAGACAAAATATGTATGTGACAAAGCAATATCCGGTGGAAGGTGGAGGCTACATTTAGGATAACATAGTGTTTTTCATTTTTCATTTTTTTTCCTCCCTAGACCTCCATCAAACTTAAATAAATATCCATTAGATCCCCCTTCTAGATTAATTTGTACATTTTTCGGTAGAAAATGTCTCGGCCGAAGGCCGGGTCTTCCAAAATTACAGGCTCACTATCGTTCGTCAGGGAAAAAATCGACCCCTAAATAGCACGAAAGGTCTTAATATTGACAAGGACATGGGGCGAAAGGTCTTAAATCGACAAACTAATGGGGAAAACATCTTAAAATGTGATAACTAATGGGGCTAAACATGAGGAAGAAGAGGGACCAGAAAAACGACCCACCTCCCTTTAAACCGCTAAATAGGACCCGAAACAATAGGACTCGAGATGAAAACTATATAAATTAACTGTTGTTTGTATAGGGTTCATTACTTTCCATATGCAAGGCAAGGGAAGGTAATTTTTATAAGGAATGGATAAATTAAGACATCTTAGGATAACAAACATAACATTATTCAGTAAAAATAAATAACTTATAAACAGCACACACAAACCTACACGACTTAAGGGGAGGTATTTAGTTCGTTCCCTAGACCTCCATCTATCTATCTATCTATCTATCGCCCGACGCCGTGATCCCCGAAGGGGTGGCCACGAACGAACCGCCCCCATGCACCTCTGTCCCCAGTCAGTCGACGCCCCTCCCCCCAACCAGCACCGCCTTCGTTCATGTAGTTCCTCACTCCATCCTTCCACCTCATATTCGGTCTACCTCTCCCCCTCTGTCCCTCCACCTCGCTCTCGTACACCCTCTTAGTCATTCTCTCGCTTTCCATACGTTCCATATGGCCGAACCATCTCAAGTTGTTCCTTTTCACACTTTCCAGCACATCTACCTCCACACCACACCTCCTTCTTACTTCCTCATTAGTCTGTCTATCCCTCCATGTAACTCCGCACGCACTCCTTAAGTAATTCATTTCCACTGCTCTCACTCTTGGTCTGAGTCTAGACCTCCCTAGACCTCCATCAAGCTTAAAATTACACCCCCTCGAGTCCCTTTCAAGATTAATTTGTACATTTTTCGGTAGAAAAATGTCCCGGCCAAAGGCCGTTTCCTCTTAAGTTACAGGCTCGCTATCGCTCGCCAGGATAAAATAGACACCTGAATGGCACGAAAGGTCTTAAAATGGGGGTGAAAGTTCTTAAAATCGCCAAATTAACGGGGCAAACTTCTTAAAATCTCAAAAGCAATGGGGCTAGACATGAGAGAGAAAGGGGTCAACAAAAAAGTCCCTCAAGTGGATATCTCCCATTAACTATTCAGTGTGCATTATTTGTTTCCCTTATAAAATGTAAGATAGGAAAGGTTTACATTTTCATGAGACTTCTTGCAAGGGTTATTTATGATAATGATTTTCCACTCTCGCATCAAACCCTAATTACCTTTGATTCTGGCTAACATGATACGGTTTTACGCAGTTAGGAAGGACTAATATTATATAGATGGTTTAATGAGATACTAATTACCCCTTTGCGATACATTATAACTTTTCTTCTTTTTATATATCAGTTTGCCATTATATATTTTGCTTAGATAAAACACACACACACACACACACACACACACCTACACACACACACACCTACACACACACGACAAAAAAATACACAGAATTTTGTTTTCGGTAAATATTTGTCTTACATATTTTCCACGAGAAGGTAAGCCAAATTCCATAAACGCCAACAATACTTTCTGTGGATTTTTTCGGTTTAAATTTCTCTTGCTTTAATTTTAATTTTTAATTTTCTTTGTATATTTATTTATATATTTATTTATTCTCTTTTTTCATTGTTAAACTGGCTATGTATTTTATTTTATTTCTAGGTAATTATGTCAGCATGTATTCGTGTGTGTGCTCTCTCTCTCTCTCTCTCTCTCTCTCTCTCTCTCTCTCTCTCTCTCTCTCTCTCTCTCTCTCTCACTATTTTCCCACCGGTAATAAGTTGAGGGCAGCCAAACACAAAAACAGTGCAAGCTTTTACCCACAATTTGCCCTGGGGTCGGAAATAGGGCTGACCTCATTTATCGGGCGACCTTTTTTTTTTGTGCTTTACGGAGTGTTCGCACCAAACCCGGAACCAAAAACATTCTGACACAAATTGTTCGATTAGTTACATTAAAAAAACAAAATAAAAAACAAAAAAGTAAATACCGGTAAGTAAATAAAAAAATAAAGTTACACCAATTTTAATGAGTATTTAAACAAAAATCACACTAATTTTAATAAGTATTTTTAACGTTCGTTCGCAGTATTAAACTTTGAACAGAAAATTAAAACTCAGTAAAATACACATTCAATCTGTGGTTCAATTTGTGGAAACTGTGATTCGGGGAGTGTTAATTTTGCTGGAATGTAGCAAACGTACGTGTGTGTGTGTGTGTGTGTGTGTGTGTGTGTGTGTGTGTGTGTGTGTGTGTGTGTGTGTGTGTGTGTGAATATTAATGTATGTATACGTATTTCTGTATATCGTGTATGTGTGTGTGTGTGTGTGTTGTATGAATACATTGTCTACATGACTTTTTTGGTGTTTTCACATTAGCTGTCTTTGCTCACTTTTTTATAGTCTAACTCATCTTCATTAGCTCCCCTTTCCACCCTCTCTCTCTCTCTCTCTCTCTCTCTCTCTCTCTCTCTCTCTCTCTCTCTCTCTCTCTCTCTCTAGCGCGCGCTCTCTCTCTCTAGATAATATTTTACATCCTGTGCAATGAGTGTAGTAGTCTACACAATCATTCTTTTTCCACGTTGTGTATCTCACCGGAATGAACAGCAAGGATATTTAGATACTATTCTTTGCAACTCTCTCTCTCTCTCTCTCTCACACACACACACACACACACACACACAGAATGCAGTCCTCTTCTGTTTATCTTCCTCTTCACTTCTCTTCTCTCACTAATTATCTACTCTGTTGGCAATTTTTTTTTCCATTTGTGTTTTTAATCTTGACGTCTCCATGTTTTGCTTGATTTACTACGGGTTGGTTTTTGTTTACTCTGTTCATAATGTATGTTTTTAATTACATTTTGTGTTATTATTTACAGGGTTTAGTCATTAATATTATTGCTAACTATATTACGATGACTCGGGAGATAATTATAATATAGAGATTAACCCTCTTGCGTAGATTAAGGGGAGATCTCCACTTGAGGGAGTTTTTTTCTGGACCCCTTTCTCGCTCATGTTTAGCCCCATTGCTTTTTAGATTTTAAGACGCTCGCCCCTTTAGTTTGGCGATTTTAAGAACTTTCGCCCCATTTCTGTCAATTTTAAGAACTTTCGTGCCATTTAGGTGTTGATTTTTTCCTGGCGAGCGATAGCGAGCCTGTAATTTGAGAGGAATCGGCCTTCGGCCGGGATATTTTTCTACCGAAAAATGTACAAATTTATCTTGAAAGGGGGTCTAGGGGGTGTAATTTTAAGCTTGATGGAGGTCTAGGGAAGAAACTAAATACCTCCCCTTAAGACTGCTTAAAATATATAGTATATACAGTATTTAAGGTATACCGGTTTTATTTACCTTAGGGAAGATCTGGAGTCAGGTTTAATATCTCTCTAGCCTATACATATCTCTTGACAGATATATTAGATGATTAGGTAAATAGATAGACAAATAGTAGATAGAGATATATAGACCCTCTTCACCTCCTCTCTTCCTCTTATATAACCAGCGGCCAAGATAGTATAAAAATAAGATAGATAGAGATAGATAGACCTTCTGCATGCTCTCTCTCTCTCTCGCACTCTCACTCTCTGTCTCTCGCTATTCTACAGTATAGCAGATGGATAGACATACTGTATATAGACTCTCTGACTTCTCCTCTCTTTCATTTAACCTGTACAGTACCGGTGACATTCTGGTAACTATTGAAGATTTAATTGAGCTTAGCAAGAACGTCTAGCAACAATAAGGCTTCAAACTAACTCAACCAACCCTTTTAACTACCACCGATCCGCCCTAAGCTCCACACTATCGTCTAAATATAGCTAGAATAAAATAACACCCACGTCGCTGGTAGTCAAAGGGTTAATCAGCGGGCCAAGATAACATGGGTGTGGTTAGGGCGTGGTTAGGGCGGTGTGAGGCGCTAAGGGTGTAACAAGACGGGGAGACGAATACAAGGAGTTAGTTAAGGGGAGCTTTATATTATTATTGATATTATTATTGATATTATTATTATTTTGTTATTATCATTATTATTATTATTATTATTATTATTATTATTATTAGTAATATTATTTTGATATTATTATCATTATCATTATTATTATTATTATTAATATTATTTTATTATTCCTTTAATTTTCCTCCCTAGATCTCTATCAAGCTTAAAAAAATACCCTCAAGATCCCTCTTCGAGATAAATACTCCAGTACAAACATTACCAAACATTCCTCCTAAATTACAAAATCGCTATCGCTCGCTAGGAAATAATCACCACCTAAATGGCACAAAAGGTCTTAAAATTAATAAATAAATGGGTCAAATTGTCTTAAATTCGCCAAACTAATGGGGCGATTGTCTTAAACTCTCAAACATAATGAGGCTAAGCATGAGGGAGGATGGAGTACAGAAAAACAAATACTCCCCTTCAATGTGTCCCTCTGTTTAACCCTTCCACCTTTAATTATAGTGACAATTATACGATTTTATTAAGTTAAAGACGGACCTATGCTAATTAGAAAGTTAATTGAAATCGTATTTATCACTTTGAATCCTAGACGTAGATTATAAATTAAAGAAAGTCGTTTAAAGGTAACCAGAATAAAACAAACATTACGTCATCGTGCTGAACGGGTTAAATGTGTGTGTCTTTGTTTGCCTACTTGACTTGCCTACTTTGTTTGTTTATTTGAATGTGTCCTTGCTTAGGGGCTTGTTTGTCTCTATGTGTCTGATTGTCTTTATGTGTCTGATTGTCTCTATGTGTCTGATTGTCTCTATGTGTCTGATTGTCTCTATGTGTCTGATTGTCTCTATGTGTCTGATTGTCTCTATGTCTGATTGTCTCTATGTGTCTGATTGTCTCTATGTGTCTGATTGTCTCTATGTGTCTGATTGTCTTTATGTGTCTGATTGTCTCTATGTGTCTGATTGTCTTTATGTGTCTGATTGTCTCTATGTGTCTGATTGTCTCTATGTGTCTGATTGTCTCTATGTGTCTGATTGTCTCTATGTCTGATTGTCTCTATGTCTGATTGTCTCTATGTGTCTGATTGTCTCTATGTGTCTGATTGTCTCTATGTGTCTGATTGTCTCTATGTGTCTGATTGTCTCTATGTGTCTGATTGTCTTTCTGTGTCTGATTGTCTTTCTGTGTCTGATTGTCTCTGTGTCTGATTGTCTCTATGTGTCTGATTGTCTCTATGTGTCTGATTGTCTCTATGTGTCTGATTGTCTCTATGTGTCTGATTGTCTCTATGTGTCTGATTGTCTCTATGTGTCTGATTGTCTCTATGTGTCTGATTGTCTTTATGTGTCTGATTGTCTCTATGTGTCTGATTGTCTCTATGTGTCTGATTGTCTCTATGTGTCTGATTGTCTCTATGTGTCTGATTGTCTCTATGTGTCTGATTGTCTGTCTATTTGTTAGCATGTCTATATGTCTGTATGTTTGTCTGTTTGTCAGTCTGCCTGTTTGTCTCTTTGTCCGTCTGTCTGTCTGTCTGTTTGTCCATCTGTCTGCTTGTATGTCTGTCTGTCTGTCTATCAGTGTTCCTATTTTCTAGCTGCTCTCTTTATTTCTCCTATATTTGCTCATTCCACTCTTTACTGTCTTCCCCGGTCAGCTAACGCTAACGCTAACTCTCTCTCTCTCTCTCTCTCTGTTACTATGCTCTTAGTGTTTTATTTCCTTCTCCTTGATGTGCTCCCTCCCTTCCTTTACTGCCTTCCTCCTGTCAGCTAACTCCTCCTTACTTCTTCCTACTCTGTGTACAAAAGAGTACAAAGGAAATCAAGCAACAACAGATCTAGTGACCCTTCTAGGCTGCTTGTCCTCCAAAACACTGAAGACCAAGTGTCCAAACAGTGGTTTAGAGTGGGTAAGGGAATATTGGAAAGGGAACTACTGCCCTGGAACTAATGTCCGTGGCAGGATTAGGAAGTTAGTAGGGGACAGATGGGTTAGTAACTGAGGGGAGGATAAAATAAAATTATTCATTTACAAACGCAGTCAGTCGCGGGTTTGATGCGATATATTTGTCTAGGCGAAGTTTAAATGAATCAACGGTGCTGCAGTCTATAACGTCTCGGGGAAGCCCATTCCACAAGTTGACAACTCGATTGAAGAAGACATTTTTAGCTTCGTGTGAGTTAAAAGATTTACCAATAATTTTGCACCCGTTTACCCGCGTGTAATTAGATTGGTCGATAGTGAAGTACTTACTACAGTTCATATTGTCGATGCCTTTGATGATTTTGAACACTTGAATTAAGTCGCCTCTTAATCTGCGCTGGGTTAAAGGAAATAGATTTAATTCTCTAAGACGCTCCTCGTATGGTTTGTTCTTTAGGCTAGGTATAATTTTGGTAACTCTACGTTGAACTCGTTCTAGCTTGTCTATATCTTTTTGGTAATAAGGGCACCAGGATTGAACGCAGTATTCCAGAAGAGGGCGGACTAAGGAATTGTAAAGGGTTAGGATAACGTCTTTGGATTTATGCTCAAATGACATGCCTATAAAGCCAATTATTTTGTTTGCCTTCTTAACAACTTCTGAACATTGTTGACTCGGTTTTAGGTTACTCGATATTGTTACTCCCAGATCGGTTTCTCTGTTTACATTCTTAAGCTGAGTGCCATTCATCAAATAGTTTGCGTTCTCATTTTGGTATCCGACATGTAGTACTTTACATTTACCCGCATTGAAACTCATATGCCAAATTTGGGCCCAACATGACAACTTATCTAGATTGTGTTGCATATCGTCAACTTGTTCTTTTGAGAGTACGCTATTTGCAAGTTTTGTATCGTCAGCAAATTTTGAGATTGTACAGGTGATACCCTCATCTATGTCGTTGATGTAAATTAGAAAGAGAATTGGTGTGTGTGTGTGTGTGTTAATGTTTCTCACTTTCCCATTGCTATTTCTTTTACATCAGTTATCCCCCACCTTGTTTGTGCATTATCCCTTGAAGACGCTCTCTCTCTCTCTCTCTCTCTCTCTCTCTCTCTCTCTCTCTCTCTCTCTCTCTCTCTCTCTCTCTCTCCCTCATACACACACACACATGCTTTTACTTCCACAATGCAGGTAACGCTTCTTTGTGTGGCTCTCCCAACTTTCTAAAGCCGGGGTCTATTGTAACCATTTTAACATCGACCGAGTTTCACCTTAGTCGAAGATGCGATTTCATAACAATTCGTAGTGGAGTCTCTCTGATTATGTTCACAACAGTAGACACGAGACAGTAAAAGGAATAGAAAAAAGGAATCCAGTCTCTCGGATTATTGTCACAACGCTGGAAACGAAAAGAGAAAGACAAAACATGAGCATAAATGGAAATATAAGAAAGAAATCCAAACAAAAATAGCACCTGTGAAAAAAAAACAAAAAAACAATGTCCATACAAATATTGTATCACCAAAAAGGCCCATCACAAAAGAACAAAATATAGAAAAACAAACAACGAATGGCGGATACAAGCGGTCAACTAGCAATGCTGTAGTTGTTGTTTTTATCGTTCTTGTCGTAATTTTATCAATATCCTTATACCATTCTAGCCACCTCTCATTATAGTTTTCCATTTCTTCCCCTTTATTCATTCAACTCCCTTTTCGAACTTGCTATTGTATACTTTCACTACGAAAGTACAAATGAAACTAATAATTGTAAGTCCTACTTTCCCGGCGGATCATATATACTTTAATTAATTTCATTAGGGGTGTTTGGTGTTGTGGTGAAATTAATAAAATATAGATTATCAGTAGGTTCAGGGATATTTCGTCGCGAGGCCGGTCCATATGATCTGTGCCCCATGAATATTCTTTCCTCTCACTTAAACATTAGGCCTACCATAGCGCGGTTGGGAGTATGAACATGATTAGATTAATATCCAGTATTCGAGAATGGATAATAAGTCGTAGGCGTGTGCATAAACCTTTAACCGTCCTGGTGGTGTAATGGTTAAGGTGGCAAAAATCTGTGTGTGATAACCCGGGTTCGAATCCCGGCGGATCATCTATACTTTAATTAATTTCATTGGGGGTGTTTGGTGTTGTGGTGAAATTAATAAAATATAGATTATATCAACTGTATTCAATAATATCAATATTCTAACCAATCCATTCAGTGTCGGTGTCCAAGTATGTTTATTTTAGCAACATTACGATGATATAAAACTATCTTAGCTCTGAAAAGATTAATTTGTTTATCAAGTGTAATATTGTAAATCTTAATTCTATTTACGTCAGTTTATCTTTCATTATGGCTGAAGTTAGACGGTTTTATGTAGTTGAAGGAGCTACTTAATTCAAAGGCCATGTTGAGATCGTATTTACACCTGTGAGACTAAGAGTTGCATTAAACACTAAAGAAAATCGTCTAATGGTAGCAAGAGTATAAAGGAAGTATATCCTGGGTCTCTAGGGGTTAAGGGGAGATCTCCACTTGAGGGATTTTTTTCTTGACCCCTTTCTACCTCATGTTTAGCCCCATTGCTTTTGATATTATAAAACGTTTGCCCCATTAGTTTAGCGATTTTAAGAACTTTCACCCCATATTAAGACCTTTTGTGCAATTCAGGTGTCGATTTTATCCTGGCGAGCGATAGCGAGCCTGTAATTTAAGAGGAACCGGCCTTCGGCCGGGACATTTTTCTACCGAAAAATGTACAAATTTATCTTGAAAGGGACTCCAGGGGGTGTAATTTTAAGCTTGATGGAGGTCTAGGGAACAAACTAAATACCTCCCCTTAACCTGAATCTCTATGGACCAAATAAAGAATATCATCATTGACAACAAAAATGATAATAATCTTAATAAATAAAGGTCAATATTTGTCTGTCTGTCTGTCAGTTACCCGACCTACCCGACCTTTGTTACTAAACTCCTCCCTCAGTTTTGGTGCCAGGTGGGAGTGTGAGGCACCGTTGGAAAGCCCAGACTTTGGAGATGGTTTTAGGCGAGTTTAGTGGAAATCAGAGACACTTGTTTAATAAAAATTTCGGCAGAACTTATGTAGTATACAGGAGGAAAAAAATGCGAAAAAAATGGCCGTTTGGGGCAGAAGGAGGCCTCCGATCGAAAAGGTGTATGGAACGAAAGTTGTTCGCAGCCCCCCAAAATGGGGGTACGGATGAGGTCAGATCCAAAATCGGAGGTCATTTAGCGGCCGAAATCGAGGTCGCCGTTTAATGAGGCACAGGGAGGTCGAGGCCGGTGATTATGGTAGTAGTAGTATTGTGATGATTGTGGTAGTAGTGATTGATGATGGTGATTATGGTAGTAGTAGTGGCGGTAGTAGTGATGGTGATTATGGTGATTACCCGGGCAACGCCGGGTACCCCTGCTAGTAATAATAATAAACTTGTCCTCATTATATTGTTCCCTGTCCTGTCCTATTCCTTCCTTTCTTCTTCTCCCTATAATTCCCTTGCAGCCCTCTTATTCTCCCTACCCTCTTCCACCTCCCTCTCTCTCATCTCTGCTAATGATGATAATGCTCTGATTATAACCTTCCCCTCCTGCCTCTCGCCTCTTATTACCATCACTGCTTTCAACACACACGCTATCTAAATCATTCCCCTTAATCAAAATACAATATAGAACATACGGCAAGATTCTCTAACCTGAAAATTTGTGCATATTCCTTAATGCAATGCAGTGAACATATATACAGTATTGTTATTATTATAATATAATATAATATATATATATATATATATATATATATATATATATATATGGAGGTAAAATCACAAATACGTGTGATCAAATTATGTAGTAAAACTCGCTAGGAAAATTGAAACAATGGAACACCAAGCTTTCGTCTATTCTCTCAAGACATCTTCAGGGTAATACAAGAAAACAGGGGGAGAGTGAGGCTTAAATACCCGTCCTAAATCATCTGTGAGTTGCTAACTAGCATATAAATACAAAAAGTGTTGCCAGCCTACTGCCTGTTGCCATATTTTTAGGAACATGCTTAATTTATATACAACATATATGTACATATATACATTAAAATGTGCCTAACAATACAATCTAATCATATATACAATTTGATACACCTCAATGAACTTGCAGATCCCTTTCAAACTGTTATCGTAACTTATGTAAATATGAAGACAACCTATACCTGTAGAAATACATATAATTACATATACATACACATATACATGCATACTGTATACACACATACATTACATACATACACATAAAAATTACATATATAAGAAAAATAGAAAAAGAAACAACAAATATGGGAGTCTGCAGAAAGCCGAAAGGTCACACAAGGCAGATCCTACCCATATCCAACCCTACTTATAAGGACGAAGAACCCACACCTGGCTAATCCCCCTCACAGCTACACAGTATATAAATTATACATAAACACACATATACATACACACACCTACTTACACACACACACATGTACTGTATACATACATTAACATACATATATACAATAATTATTATAAAACAAAACCAAACACAAAGAAAATACATAGTGATCATACCTCATGTGTATAGTATTAATAAGGTACAATCTAATACTAAGAGGATAGACCTCACATAAATGGTCAGGTCTCAAACTACAAGCTGTTTCAATCTATAATCTGACGGTCTGGACATCTATTTCTAGCTCTTTTTATTTTATCATTTTCATTGAGGAGATTTAGCAGGATGTTATCTATTTTGTAAAGGCCATCATTTAGATTCATAGTGTTTATACAATCTCTGATCAAGGCGGACTCGGCAAATAGTCTTTCATAATAGCAGCTTGACCAGTAGATCATCTTAGCCTCATCCCAATTTGCATGATGGTTTTGTCATTGTTTGTTTAAAAATGCCATTAGATTCTTGAGCTGACCTTACTGATTGTTTGTGTTGTTTAACTCTCACCTCTAATCTTTTTCCAGTTTGCCCTATGTATATGTCATTACATCCTTTACACGGAATGAAATATACACCACCTGCATCATTTTTAGGGCTGTTTTTGATCAAAGTCGACTTGACGGAGTTTTCATAATTGAATACTACATTTATATTCAAATTCTTGAGAGATGTTGTGAGAGGTGTTAATTCATCATGATATGGCAAAACTAAGATATTTTTCCTTGAAAAGGGAGCTTTATTATTTACATTATAGAAGGTTTTTTCGGCTTTGGCTAAACTTTGATCAATAAGACTTTCAGGATAGCAGAGTGTCTTGGCTAGATTATAGATTTGTTTGTATTCGTTATCTATGAATTCTGGGTTACATATCCTTAATGCTCTTAGAAACATACCTGAAAAAATTGACAGTTTTACTTTAATATGATGGTTGGAGAAAAAATGAATATAGGAATCTACAAGAGTCGGCTTTCTATATACTTTAAATTTTAAGTGACCATTATTATTTATAATCATGGTATCAAGGAAAGGTAGTGTATTGTTTACTTCTTCTTCAATTTTGAATGAAATCGAGGGGACAAGATCGTTAAGTTTATTAAGGAATGAATGGTGATTTTGATTGGTAGGCCAAAGACACAAAATATCGTCAACATATCTAAACCAAGGAAGTCTAAAGTTACATATTTTAGGTAAAAACCGAGTCTCAAAATATTCCATAAACAGGTTAGAAATGATCGGGGACAGTGGATTACCCATTGCGCAACCAAATGTTTGGCGAAAAAACCTACCATTCACAGCAAAGTTAGTGTTGAGGACGCACAATTCAATTAGCTTCATGAAAACATTATTACTTATTGGCAAATCTAAATTCGGCAAATCATCTTTCAAAAAACCTAGTAAACCTAGCATGTTCCTAAAAATATGGCAACAGGCAGTAGGCTGGCAACACTTTTTGTATTTATATGCTAGTTAGCAACTCACAGATGATTTAGGACGGGTATTTAAGCCTCACTCTCCCCCTGTTTTCTTGTATTACCCTGAAGATGTCTTGAGAGAATAGACGAAAGCTTGGTGTTCCATTGTTTCAATTTTCCTAGCGAGTTTTACTATATATATATATATATATCTGTTGTTTTTTTCTCTATATAAGTTTTGTGGAATGACATTGCCTTAACTTACGTGTTATCGGAACGCGCTAATCATTGCACTATTGATATTATGGAGACAATTTTTAATTAGATTTCAAACCGACCAGAAAGTGCCTAATTAAATGCAAAATACTTTAACCTATGGACACTTGTGATTGTATTTTTATGTGTATGTGCGTGTCTTTGTGTGTGTTTATGTATGTGTATATTTACATGTGTGTGTTGGCGTGTGTTTATATATGCGTGTGAGTGTGTTGTGCATATATATGTGTTGGTTTATGTATGTATGTGTGTGTGTGTGTGTGTGTGTGTGTGTGTGTGTGTGTGTGTGTGTGTGTGTGTGTACAAATAATAATAATAATCATCGATTTATTTCGAGCCGGCAGATAATGAGGCTGAAAATACACAATTCCTTTACCTAACCCTTCCTAAGTAGTCAACAGATTTTACTCTGGCTGCCACAAGGGCGCCTACATACCTCCAGAAGGGGTAGAATGTGGACAGGGAACCAGGTGGAACCCAGAGGTGGCGCATCCACACTTAACCTCCATAGCCCGTAAAGTTTTTGGCAGAAACTTCACCGGCAGGTAGCTGGGATCGAACCCGCGCTACCTGGGTCAAACGACTAGAGTAGGGTGACTGTGTGTGTGTGTGTGTGTGTGTGTGTGTGTGTGTGTGTGTTATGTATATATACAGTATATGCGTTTGTTTATGTGAGTGTGTATGTACTCGTGTGTGCTTGTGTGTACCTGTGTGCATCTTTGTGTGTATGTATGGGCGTCTCTGTCTGTGTGCGCGCGTTGATTTCTATACATATAAATAATTCAACAGCCACTTAGCCTGTCAATTATAAAAAGCGCCAGTGAAATGCCCCTCCGAATGCCAACAGCGAAATGTGCCCACGTGAAAAGGACTGCAACACTAGCATCATATATTTTTGCAACACTAACGTTATATATTTTTGAAACACTAACATTATGTATTTTTGCAATACTGACATTAAATATTTGTGAAAACTACCATTTTACTTGTTTGCAACACAATCATTATATATTTGTCAACACTAACATAATATATTTTTACAACACAATCATTATATATTTGTCAACACTAACATAAAATATTTTTACAACACAATCATTATATATTTTTCAACACTAACATTATATATTTTACAACACTAGCATTATATATTTTTCAACACTAACATTATATATTTTTACAACACAATCATTATATATTTTTACAACACAATCATTATATATTTGTCAACACTAACATTATATATTTTTACAACACTAGCATTATACATTTTTGAAAACATTACCATTTTACATTTTTGCAACACTAACATTATATATTGTTGCAACACTAACATTATATATTTTTGCAACACATATATGTTTTTGCAACACTAGCATTATAAAGTTTGCAACTTAAAACTATATATATATGTTCGCAATACTAGCATTAAATATTTTTTGCAACACTAACATCACTGTTAGTGAAAAGATTAACTTGTTCATGTAGTAATGTACACCCTATGTGGTGGATTGTGTTCTTTTATTTATAATATTATTTTGCTAAAGCGTTGTTTCCACATTATAATCATATATCATTTCAACAATAACATTATATAATTGGTTTACAACTAACCACTATTTACCTTTCCCTGTTAACCTTATCTGGCTTGACGTCTTGGAAGTTATTTTGATATTATATGTGTCATTATTGAAGATTTGGCTTGCTTTTACAATGTTCGTGCAATGTACTTTAGTTTGTCACCTACACTAACAAAAACGCCTTCCCAGACTGCCTTCAACTAAAAATGTACCCACCTAGACCTCTTTCAAGCTATATTTGTATTTGTACTATATTTGGACGTCTCCTCTGACTGTCTTCAAGAATAATAAACAAACACATGCAGGATATGTATCGACCCTCACCCCCCCCCCCCCCCACACACATAAATCTTCAAAAGCTAGTCTTACAAAGCCATTTACAACCTGGTCATCAGTGCCTGCCAGTCCAGTGTTGTCAACTTATACAAAGACTCTCTCTCGGTCTCTCTCTCTCTCTCTCTCTCCACACACACACACACACACACACACACACACACACACACACACACACACCTTCAGAAGCTAGTCCCTGGTCATGAGCGCCTGCCAGTCAAGCCTACGGTAGTCCTGTTAAACACACACTCTGTCTCTCACACAAACCCACACATTTTGAACAAGCGTTGCAAAAGACCGAAGGCCTCCGTCGAACGAAGTCAATCACTCAACCGCTCCAAACCCTTCTCTTTCCTAGTGTCTCTCCCCCCTGACAACTGTTCGCCTCTCTCCCGCCTGATCCATCCCAACAATATGAACAATAATAAGAACAAAAAGAATGAGACGAGTGGTAACTAGCCTTCCGTCGGGAACAACTAGTCTCTCAAAGCCACTAACAGCCTGGTCATCAGTAGCTGTCAGTCAACCGTGGCCTGGTAAAACAAAGACTAATGTGTTTCAATCATCCACACACGACTCACAAACACTCTCTAAAATTTAGTTTCTCAAAACCATTAACGATCTGGTCATCAGCAACCGCCAGTCAACCGTAGCCAAGTTGAACACAGAACACTGGTTTTCGATCACACACACACCCACACACACTCACTCTCTCACACACACACACACACACACACCTTCAAAAGCTAGTATCTCAAAGCCCTCTACACAACCTGGTCATCAGTGGCTGCCAGTCAATCGTAACCAAGTTGAACAAAGAACACTGCTTCTCCACTCTCTCTCACACACACACACACACACACACAAACATACAAATATTCAACAGCTAGTAACAGTAAGTCATTACCAAGCTGGTCATAATCGCCTGTCAGTCAAGCATGGACAAGTTAAACGAAGCCCACTGGGTTCTTATCATACAAATGACTCACTCACTCTGTTCCTCCCTCTCCCTCACTCTCTCTCTCACACACACACACACCAGCCAACCGTGAACAAGTTACACAAAGAGCTCTGCTTTTCGATCAGACACACAGGCATGTCGCAAATTTGGCACAGTAATATAGCGCCGCCGACATTTGGAGAATTGCTTAGTTCAAAACTATTCATACAAACTTAGAAATATGATTATAAATGAATGTTACAAAATTAATTGGCCCCGATTTAGTTGTTCATAACAATATAAGTAATAACAATATAAGTAATAAGAATATTTAATAATCATCGTAAACAATTGTAAATTATATCTCCATTAAGACAATCTTCAAATTCTATAGTTTCCCATCTACAACAGTTAGTTACATGACCACAAGGCTTCATATTATCCTAATTAACAAATCCATACAATAGCAGTTTAGAAATATTCCCCTTTCCAAAGATATCATGGCATAACAAAATAAAACACGATTAAACGCTCACAGCGGCACCAACGTAGCCTCCTCCTTCCCTCCCTCCCAACACCACCACCTCACTGGCTAACCGTCAAATTTAAATCACTGATTACCAAACACTGACGCAGAAAAAACAATATGTGTATAGAATTTGTTTTACTTAGAATTGCATAATCTTCCATTCCTGAAAGTATTTATCATAACTCGCGTGACACCCTGTATATCATTACCGTCTCAAATGCATTATATGGGCACTATATACAAGCACTGTCAAAATGAAAACTCTGCCTATATAATATTATCTCCCTATCAACGGCGGTGGTGCCAACATTGTAGGGTAAAACTATACTTAGGCCATCTACTCTCAAAATAAATGCTGATTTCAATAGGACACAGGGGATGAGAGGGACAGATCCCCCCTCAACCCATTCTTTATCCCATGGCAACTATAATTAGAACCCTCCCCACTAAGTGGGGGGCGTGTGTTATGATTGCTGGATAATGGGTAAAAACTAAAATGTGACGGTCCTCATTATAAAAAACAAAAAACAAAAAAACAACATGGCATATGGAAAACAAAAATAATAATTAAATAACTTATAAAACACGAATCGGACAGGTCCTAGATTTGTGTTAATACCAAATAGTATAATGGTGGGCAGAACAGGATGAAAATTACGTAATGGTGGTGAAGGAGTTAATCTCGAAAAATAATGGCCTTACCTGGTGCGGCAGCGTGGCTCTGACGACCTTGATACTCCGGCGCCAGAGAGTGTAGTCCTTGGGAATGTGGGGAGGACACTCCCCTTCCTCCTCCTCCTCCTCCAGATCACCCAGGGAACTCGCCTCCTCCTCCTCGTCATCTACCAGATCCTCACTATGGTCCAAACTCACGGCCCTATCGAACATTATATCCTGGCTTTCAGAGTCCCCGGGGACGACCTGCGAGTCTTCGGTAAACTGGTCGTCTATGGCGTTCAGTGAGGCCTCCCGAGGGTTCTCCAGGGTGGGGCTCTCTTTCCCTTGTGGCGTCTCGGGCGAGGAACCCAGGGAGCGGGCCATTTCCAGAGATGGAGAGAAGGGTGGGATGAGGCGATCTTCCGTCTCCTTCTCTGCCTCGCGTAATATCCCCAGTAGTGGCTCCGCTGAAACCAAGCCAAACAGAAGGATGTGGGCCAGGAGCACGAGGCCGTAGGGTGATTTACAGACCGCCATGGCTGCTAGAACACTACGACAAGAGGGGCGACGGGAGGGTGACTGAGGCTGGACAGACTAGCGTGGCGGCGGCGGACTGTCTCATCAGGGGGACGGTTCGGTTTTCGGTCTTTTCTCGCCACTGTCAACACTTTTACTCCGGGATCACATTATTAAACACCGAGGGAGTTTGTCTTTTGCAGGAATTTATGTTTGTTTTCTTTCGTCAAGTTCTCAAATTTGGCTCCAGAAATGTGTGCGAGAGTTGAGTTGGTCTATTGTTTGTTTACACTGGTGAGTCAGCTGGTTATCGTGAACATCTTCCCTCCCTGCCGCTCACCCCAACCTGAAATATGATAAAAAAAAAAAAAACATGTTAGATAGTTTTTCAGGGTAGCTTTCAATATATATATTTATATACGCACATACATTGATAGATACAAAAATAGATAATTATATAACTTATATACGTAAATACAGACAAATTAAAAAGAGAATAAATAGGTAAAGCAAGATGTGCTTAACAATTATGCACAAATATATGATTTATGTTTAACCTTCATAATCTTAAGAAATATGGTGAGTAAAGACAACGACAGTGAAACACTAAGCTGTGCACTACACTTTCACTAGGGAAAATATTAAACTTTCCCATATCTACGCGGCGCCATGATATTAACCATTTCAGCATTATGACGCTATCTATTTTATTCGGCCAATTGTTAGACTTGTATTCAATTTAGAAGGACCTCTAGGAATCGAAGTAGTAATACACATCTCTGTTAAGCTTCTAATTCTCACAGGTTCTTCCTAAGTTTCATAAAATCAACTAACCACAGCCAGAATGAATGGAAGGCGTCATCGTGTACTGAAGGTATTACGCATTTTACTCAAAAAAAGAAAACATTACTGTATATTCATAATAATTCCTATCACCTAACTGACAACCTGAAGAGTGTTTTGTTAGTACATTATCAACTCTGGGTAAGCAGAGTGCCATCGGCCCCCCGTACAGTGGCATACCACCAGCCAAAATGTCTGTCGTTTTCGTCGTCCGTCTGCCCCGAAACTCCTCCTACCGCCCCCACCCCAATAGTAAGAGTAATGATGGTGATAGTAACCAATCGCAG
>JBAKBP010035453.1:0-19506 GCA_037953745.1 Lithodes maja
ACAGTAGAGACATTGGCAAGGCAATAAGGAAAAGGAATCAACTCCACAAACTTGTAAAAAAATAACACAAACACTGAAGTAATTAAAAACTTGTACAAAAATAGTAGAAGGGAAGTGAAAAAAATAATTAGGGCGAACAAACAAAATTACGAAATGACTATTGCCAGAGAAAGTGCCACAAACCCCAAAAAATTCTACAGTTACGTAAATAAAATAAACAGATCAAAAGCGGAATCGGACCGCTAATAGAAGATGGCCAGACAATAACAGGTGACACAAACACGGCAAATCTGCTCAACAAATATTTTGGCTCAGTTTTCACAGAAGAAATTATCGATCATACCCTTGAAAATAACACCTCAACTCATGTGATAGGAGATTTCGCCATCAGTGTTAGCGAAGTACAAAGCAAATTGAGTAATTTAAATGTAAATAAGACCCCGGGACCCGACATGCTCCACCCGAAATAATTAAGAATGTTAAGGACGAAATAGCAAAACCCCTGACACAACTATTTAACTTATCATTACTACAGGGGATTGTACCGAGTGATTGGAAAGATGCGAACATTACGCCGATATACAAGAAGGGTAGCAAGGCCAAAGCGAGTAATTACAGACCAATTAGTCTAACTTCAATTGTAGGAAAAATCATGGAAAAAATCCTTAGAGATAAGATAGTAGATTACCTCGAATCAAACAACCTAATCAAAAATAGTCAACACGGCTTTAGATCAAATAAGTCATGCCTAACAAATTTGATTGAATTTTATAACAAACTATTCACATATAACGACATGACGAAATCACTAGATATAATCTTCTTGGACTTTCAAAAAGCTTTCGACAAGGTGCCTCACCGAAAGCTATTGGCTAAACTGGAGAGGATAGGTATCAAAGGTGAAATTCATTCTTGGATAAAAAATTGGCTTACAGGCAGAAGACAGAGAGTGGTGATAAATGGAGTGGAATCGGAGTGGGAGCCTGTCACTAGTGGAGTTCCACAGGGTTCAGTCCTTGGACCGGTCCTGTTTCTCATTTACATTAACGATATTGATGTAGGGGTAAACACCATTTCCAAATTTGCCGACGATACAAAAATAGGAAATACAGTCCTGAACGAAGATGATAGAAATGCGTTGCAATCTGATTTAAAAAAAATATCAGAGTGGTCGAAAAAATGGCAGATGCCCTTCAATGTCGATAAATGTCAGGTGCTGCAGGTTGGTAGCAGAAATATGAAATACAAATACGAAATGAATGGCAAACAAATAAAAACCGCAACGGTAGTAAAAGACCTAGGGATACTAATATCTGAAAACCTAAAAACTTCCGACCAATGTATAGCAGCTGCAAATAAGGCAAACATAGCATTGGGCTTTATTAAACGAAAATTTACATATAAACATGAAAACGTAATAGTGCCACTGTTCAAAAGTATGGTGAGGCCCCACCTTGAATATGGTGTGCAGTTCTGGTCACCTTATCTGATCAAGGACATTGTAAGACTCGAGTCAGTACAGCGTAGAGCGACGAAGATGATACCCTCATTAAGAAATAAACCATATGAAGAAAGACTTAAACGATTGAACCTGTTCTCATTAAAAAAGAGGAGGTTGAGGGGTCAGCTTATTGAGTGCTTTAAGATACTAAAAGGTTTCGACAAAGTCGATGTAAATGCACTATTCACATTAAACAATACTAATCAAACTCGCGGAAATGGAATGAAATTAAAAACCAAAAAGGCAAACCTAGATGTCACAAAGAGTTTCTTCACCTACAGTGTGGTGACAGAGTGGAATAAACTACCAGCGAGCGTGGTGGAGAGCGACACAATAAACGCTTTCAAGGGAAGGCTGACCTCTATCTGCAGAGGCTGGGGTGATATGAAAAAAAAAAAAAAAAAATGTATGTAAGTGTATGTGTGTGCACTGTACAGTATGTGTATGTATACTGTATATAATATGTATGTATGTATGTGTATGTGTGTATATGTGTGTACCGGTGTATATATGTATATATATGTATATATATGTATATATGCATATATACATATATAGTTTGTAAGGCCAGACTGCCTAGTAAGGACCTTGAGGTCTGTGTGGTCTGTGTATCTATGTAGCTCTCTCTCTCTCTCTCTCTCTCTCTCTCTCTCTCTCTCTCTCTCTCTCTCTCTCTCTCCCATAAAGGTCATCTTAAAGCTGTTAGTCATTTACTGTCAGTTATAATAAGTCACGCTGAATGACCAGTAGTATTTTCTCTCTCTCTCTCTCTCTCTCTCTCTCTCTCTCTCTCTCTCTCTCTCTCTCTCTCTCTCTCTCTCTCTCTCTCTCTCTCTCTCTCTCTCTCTCTCTCTCTCTCTCTCTCTCTCTCTCTCCCATAAGGTCATCTTAAACCTGTTAGTCATTTACTGTCAGTTATAATAAGTCACGCTGAATGACCAGTAGTATTTTCTCTCTCTCTCTCTCTCTCTCTCTCTCTCTCTCTCTCTCTCTCTCTCTCTCTCTCTCTCTCTCTCTCCCATAAAGGTCATCTTAAACCTGTTAGTCATTTACTGTCAGTTATAATAAGTCACGCTGAATGACCAGTAGTATTTTCTCTCTCTCTCTCTCTCTCTCTCTCTCTCTCTCTCTCTCTCTCTCTCTCTCTCTCTCTCTCTCTCTCTCCCATAAAGGTCATCTTAAACCTGTTAGTAATTTACTGTCAGTTATAATAAGTCACGCTGAATGACCAGTAGTATTTTCTCTCTCTCTCTCTCTCTCTCTCTCTCTCTCTCTCTCTCTCTCTCTCTCTCTCTCTCTCATAAAGGTCATCTTAAACCTGTTAGTCATTTACTGTCAGTTATAATAAGTCACGCTGAATGACCAGTAGTACTCTCTCTCTCTCTCTCTCTCTCTCTCTCTCTCTCTCTCTCTCTCTCTCTCTCTCTCTCTCTCTCTCTCTCTCTCTTTCCCTCTCTCTCTCTCTCTCTCTCTCTCTCTCTCCATAAAGGTCATCTTAAACCTGTTAGTCATTTACTGTCAGTTATAATAAGTCACGCTGAATGACCAGTAGTATTTTTAGTAGTAATTTATTTAACAAGAACATTAATTAATTAATTAACCCTTCAGCACCATGACGCTTTTTTAACCTTGAGGCTGGCTAGAAATGAAACGATTTCGTGTAGTTCAAGGGGAATGGACATATTTATTTGCTCAAGTTTATATCTTCATAATATTGTGTTTTGTTTCCTCCCTAATATCTCCATCAAACTTTAAAAAAACACCCCCAAGACCCTCCTTCAAGATAAATTTGTACATTTTTCGATAAAAGAATGTTTCGGCCGAAGGCCGAGACATTCCCTAAGCTGAATAAAGTTAGTTGCCAAAAAAAAAAAAAAAAAATAGGATGATGGGGGCTTGCACTGCACCATTTATTAGAACTAAGCGTACTGTAGGGTTCGACTGTCCATCTTACAGTTTCTCTCTTGATCGATTATTACAAATTGATTACTACAAATTACCTGAATATCTGCAATTTTTGCCAGCAACCCCCCCCCCCCCTAACACACACACACACACTCACTTTCTCTCTCTCGCCCAGACCCACCCACACACTCACTCACACACACTCTAGTACTCTCTTTCACCCGCACCCACCCACACAGACTCACTACGGACACACACACATACACACACTCACTTTCTCTCTCTCTCCCAGACCCACCCACACACTCACTCACACACACTCTACTCTCTTCTTTCCCGCACCCACCCACACAGACTCACTACGGACACACACACACACTTTCTCTCTCTCTCCAGACCCACCCACACACTCACTCTACTCTCTTTCTTTCACCTGCACCCACCCACACAGACTCACTACGGACACACACACACACACACTCACTTTCTCTCTCTCTCCCAGACCCACCCACACACTCACTCACACACACTCTACTCTCTTTCTTTCCCGCACCCACCCACACAGACTCACTACGGACACACACACACACACACACTCACTTTCTCTCTCTCTCCCAGACCCACCCACACACTCACTCACACTCTACTCTTTCTTTCATCCGCACCCACCCACACAGACTCACTACGGACACACACACACACACTCACTTTCTCTCTCTCTCCCAGACCCACCCACACACTCACACAGTCACTCACACACACTCTACTCTCTTTCTTTCACCCGCACCCACCCACATAGACTCACTGACCCACACAACACACAGGTGCGGATCCAGCTCAGGCTTAAGGGGGGGGGGGGGGGGGCTGGTATATATACATGAGGGGCGCCAGAACTTTATATGTATTGTATTTCAGATAAAATGCAGTATATATCAGATGTAAGGGCGCAATTTTGGTCACTAAGGGGGGGGGGGCCCCCCCCCCTGGATCCGCCACTGCATGACACACACACACTCAGTCACACTCTAACGTCTAAACCGGTTGACCACACCAAATGACCGGTTCCAAGTTAATCATATTATGTCTCAGCCGTAAAGCCAGGTTGGTTGCATGTCGCTACCAATATATGTTATACCACCCTTGTATCAGTTGTTATTTATGTTTATTATCAGTAAAATTATCTTTGTTCTGCGCGTGGCACCCCCCCCCCCCCCCCCTCTCTCTCTCTCTCTCTCTCTCTCTCTCTCTCTCTCTCTCTCTCTCTCATATATATATATATATATATATATATAAAATAGTGTGTGTGTGTGTGTGTGTGTGTGTGTGTGTGTATTGCCAGCCAGAAAAACACCTACCAAGCATTTACGAACAGATATTTTCAATTCGTAAATGCTATATTCAAAAGAGTACAATAATTAAATTTATTAATCTATTAGGAGTATTTTAGGAGTATGGTTGGTTGTTGGAAGGAACATAATAATTGATATTGGTTCAGGAGTAATTTATCGAGAGGACTTCCCTAAGTGGTTAAGGCCCCATTAATTGCTCTTTCCATTCACATATGCATAGCCTACGTGAGTTGCAGTTGGGATGTGTGTACACATGCTTAGATTGATAATGCAGGATTCGAATTTGCATAATAAAATCGTAGGCAGTGTCCACCAACCTTTAACTGTCTTCGTGGTGCGATGTATAAGGTGTTGATTTTCGGTGTGAGCATCCTGGGTTCGAATCCACGGACTGCCACATGTGTTTGTAAATTTCATTAATCGATTTTAGGAGTATGGTTGGTTGTTGGAAGGAACATAATAATACAAAAGACCAATTAACTCCCTTCATGGTCGAAAATGGCCATGAGAACATCTTTTCAACCAATAAAAGGCATAATACTTGCATAACCTCTCCCATTAAGTATCGATAAATCAGCTGCTAAAGCCGGTATCACACGAGCGCTTTTTCACTCAACATTTATCCTCAGCATTGGTCTGGCAGCTTATGAAGTCAATATTTATAATATTTCGGTTACCTAAATTCATCTACCATCATTCTAGTTTCCGATAACCAGTGTCACATATTCCAGAAATGTCGCCAGAAAAATGTTGATGATCGAATGTTGACTATAAAAGCTCTCGTGTGATACCGGCTTAAGGGATTGTATATTCCGCCAGGAGAGAAAAAATCGAGTATTATCTAACGAATCATGGTACTGTAAGAGTTGATGATATTAAGGGGGAAGGGTATATTTTTTGGGTCGATTGTTTCATATATATATATATATATATTTTTAGTTTCCTCCCTAGACTTCCATCGAACTTTAAAAATACATTCATTAGATCCCCCTTCTAGATTAATTTGTACATTGTTCGTAGTTATTCCAAAATTATAGGCTCACTATCGTTCGTCAGGAAAAAAAATCGACACCTAAATAGCACGAAAGGTCTTAATAGTGACAAATAAATGGGGCGAAAGGTCTTAATATCGACAAACTAATGGGGAAAACATCATCAAATTTTAAAACATATGGGGCTAAACATTGGTCGAAAATGGCAAAAGCAAGCAAAATCCTAACACATTCTAATGAGTCATTGTTACTTTCTATCTCTCTCTCTCTCTCTCTCTCTCTCTCTCTCTCTCTCTCTCTCTCTCTCTCTTTCTAGCGAATCCTAACCTAACCTAAACTAAACAATGCCATCCAAATTTAGCCTAACCTAAGCTATCCAAGTTTAGCCTACCCTATACTATCAAACCTAATCCATCTTTAAATAATCTATTCCTAATGAATTAACTAGCCTTATACTAAATAATCCTAACACTGTCTTCGTGTGCGATGCATAAGGTGTTGATTTTCGGTGTGAGCATCCTGGATTCGAATCCACGGACTGCCACATGTGTTTGTAAATTTCATTAATCGATTTTAGGAGTATAGTTGGTTGTTGTAAGGAACATAATAATTGATATTGGTTCAGGGGTAATTTATCGAGAGGACTTCCCTAGTGGTTAAGGCCCCATTAATTGCTCTTTCCATTCACATATGCATAGCCTACGTGAGTTGCAGTTGGGATGTGTGTACAACTGTACATGCTTAGATTGATATGCAGGATTCGAAGTTGCATAATAAATCGTACGCAGTGTCCACCAACCTTTAACTGTCTTCGTGGTGCGATGCATAAGGTGTTGATTTTCGGTGTGAGCATCCTGGATTCGAATCCACGGACTGCCACATGTGTTTGTAAATTTCATTAATCGATTTTAGGAGTACAGTTGGTTGTTGTAAGGAACATAATAATAAATATCCTAACCTAACATAAAATTTAACATAATCTAGCGAGTTATGATACTGTAGTTGACACCTTTAGGTGGCGCCAACGAACTTGACAACAATCTTCATCCCTGACCTCTCTGTAACGTAAAAAGGCCTAGAGCAAACTGGCTGTAAATATCCATCCGTATTTCCAGGTGGACTCTTCCCAATTGATAGAAACGTCAGCCCGATTGCTTTCATTAATTTCGAGTAATAAAAAGTTAAAGGGTCAAGATTATTGTCTAATTCGCTGGCGCTACCTAGTCTGGTGACACCTCGACGTATACAGACTAATAACACACACAACAAAGCCACTCCAACAGCTCGCTCTCTCCCCTCTCTACACTCTTCAGGAAATAGGAAAGTAGAAAGTAGCTACGAGGTGCAATTGTAAAGGCTTATCCCTCAATACCTTCACCTGACCTGACCTGGACCTGATATGAATACAAAAAGTATAGTTCAGTATTACAGACGCTTCAGGGTGACCTATACACCCTGTAACCTATTATGATGGTTGTCAATATCTCTCTCTCTCTCTCTCTCTCTCTCTCTCTCTCTCTCTCTCTCTCTATGCCATCTCTATTAGAATTAATTCCTGACCACCTTGTTTGGATCGTAAGGTCTGTGTGGCCAAGGTATCTACAGTATGTACTGTAAATATATGTAAATATATATCTCTCTCCTAGCATAATCTAGCTAGTTATTGGTAGTACTATAAGAGTTGATGATATAAATATATATACTTACATAGTTCAGTAGTACATAAGACGCTGCTTGTGACCTACTGTATGTGACCTATACCTTAAAACTGTGTGACCTATTATGGGGGAGGTAGTCGCTTGAGGTCAGTGATAGTAGCCAAACACACACACACACACACACACACACACACATTATGGGGAGGTAGTCGCTTGAGGTCAGTCATAGTAGCCAAACACACACCACACACACACACACACACACACACATTATCACTACTTTCTGACTTCTTTAAGATGCTGATATTTTTTTAATGTCAATTGTTTTGGGGTCGGTTGGTATTGGGGGCAAATTTATGGTGTAAACATGCAATCACACACACACACGAAATAACGAGCATGCTCACTCCCGCAATACAACTAGAGTAAGTACAACTAGAGTAAGTACACACAAGCGGTGGTATGTTTATCTGTACACACGTTATTTTTGCATGCTTACGAGTACATTTTTCGATTTTTAAACCTAAATAAAACTATCTAGATAAAACTTAACCTAACCTAACCTAACTTACCTAACCTAACCGAAAACACTCCATTTCAACGTATTTTAAAGAGGTGTGTACACTTAAACTGTCGCCTTAAACCTCATGTACCTGCAAACCTACATATTTCGTTAATTTTGTACCTTTAAACACACCACCGCTTGTACACACACACACACACACACACACACACACACACACACACACACACACACACACACACACACACACACACACACACACACACACACACACACACACACACACACACACACACACACACTACTTTCTGACTTCTATAAGATGCTGAGATTTGTTTTAATTGGGGCAAATTTATGGTGTAAACATGCAATCACAAACACACACACGTACTCTCTCTCTCTCTCTCTCTCTCTCTCTCTCTCTCTCTCTCTCTCTCTCTCTCTCTCTCTCTCTCTCCCACACACACACACATACACACACAAAACACATGCACGTACTCTCTCTCTCTCTCTTCAGGCTTTAACTGTGTCATACTGCTAACATCAATTTTTTTTATTTTATTTTCAGGCATAAATTGTGTTCTATTACTAACATATTTTTTGTGATTTACAGCCATAATATTCTTTTTGTGATTAACATATTATTTTTGTGATTTACAGGCATTAATTGTACCATATTGCTAACACATATTTTTTGTTACTGTACTGTATACTGTTTTCCATTTTTTTCACTAGGCTACATTAACCCTCTCCCACTTTTTTTTTTTTTCCAGTAAATTTTGTAACAAATTTCTAGTCCATTTGTGATTTTCAGGCTTTAACTGTGTCATACTGCTAACATAAATTTTTGTTTTTTTCAGGCATAAATTGTGTTCTATTGCTAACATATTTTTTGTGATTTACAGGCATATTAATTTTATCATATTGCTAACAAAAAATGTTGTGATTTTCAGGAATTAATTGTATCACATTGCTAACATACATTTTTTGTGATTTTCAGGCTTTAATTGTACCATTTTGCTAACATAAATTTGTGTGATTTTCAGGCATATTGTGATTATATCGTCATGGCGCCGCAACGAACCTGCACGAGTTGTTCCGGTAAATTAGGCCCTACCATGTTTGTTGTGTGACGCACCCAGTGCGTAGCAACGCAACCTGATTGTACTCCTTGGTACTCCACTGTACCGTCACGGTGCGTGTACCGTGTACCGTGCTGGCTGCTTATATTGAGTGTGACAACGTATAACTATGTTCTTTGTATCTCTGCAAAGGTCTCGTCATTTGCTAACCAGTGGTGGGTTTTGTTTTAAGCCATGTCGAGACCTTCCATTTAATATGTAGTATCAATAGAGAAGTTGATAGATAAGACAGTGGGAATTCAGAGAGAGAGAGTGAGTTAGACTTCAGAGCGAGAGGGTAGCGGTGCGCCACGCTGCCGGGGGGGGGGGGGGTGGGGGGGGGGGGGGGGGGGGGGGGGGGGGTGGTTGCCAGACGTATGGACCGGTTGGCAGCCCTGCGCTTATAGCTAGGTGCGACAGGGTTGGTAGTACATTGCCGCCTGCCTATGCTGCCTGGGCTGCCCATGTTGTCGTACAGCACATTGCCTGGAGGCTCGCTGTGTGCTCTATGACCAGGTTGCCTAGAACCTTTGAGATTCTAACATCCCTTGCCCTCTCTCCCAATTTCTCACGGTTGCACTCTTTCTCTCTGACGACATTACTCTCATTTCATTCTTCTCTCTATTTAAATGCATACCCTTCCCTTGAGGTCCTAAAGGAGTTTCAGCACTCACCTCTCGTATTACTCTTAGGACAAGCATATATTTACATGTATTAGATTTAAGGGGTTAATGTGAACAGCGATCTTCTTGATGAGGATAGTTGGTGAACGTTCTACATGTTCACGAGTTATATGCCCAGCTCATCATCCAATTTGTGACTAGACTAGTGCCATGTGTAAGAGCCCGACCATGCCCAGGAGTTGTCTGTAGAGGGGCGAGGACTTAGCCTTGATTTGCCTACCGAGCCAGGAGCGAGTGCAGTACCAGAGACTACAGCTCGCTCGTAGTGCCGGTATAGTAGAGTAACGTAATTTATCTGTCCTTGTGTTCTCTACAGTCTTTTCCTGGGTTCTCGCTTTCGGTGCTGGGACTCGTTGTTCCTGTGACTTGGCCTGCTAGCTAGAACACATGGGGATGATGAGTGGGTGATATCTTTATTTTACTATGCATTGCAGCTCTCTTTAAGTTCATGTATATAACACTTTACAATACACATTACTCACACACCAGACAACACTATTAATACTTTCATGTATCAATTAACTGCACTGTCGTTTTGCTGCTGTGTCCGGAGTTCCGTTGCGTAGGGCGCATACGGACTCAGAGGGGAGACAGAGTGAGAGAAGCGAAGTAGCCTATGCGGTAGTAGGCTACCGGCGCAGTACTGTTGCCTGCAACCTTTTAGTTATTCCAAGTATAGATTCATTATTACAATAAGTGACTACTATTTATGTTCCTTCCATGTGTATTATTAGGTATCTACTGGATCATGAACATCTTGTATGCTACATGCTAGTGCATGTTAGTAGGGGACAGTTATTCTAGTGCACGCGCTTTCAAGTAGGCGTGTACATTTGTCATTTAGCATTTCACTGTCATACCTTTAGCCTGCTTCTATTCTACATTATTAGAGGCTTAATATTAACGTAGTTTCTTGAGTATTGCATTTCTTTAGTCATAACGTAACCTATAAATGTCTGAGGGAGTTTAGCCTCATAGCCTACCCCTGTTGTACACTTTCGCCGAGTTAAGGTACCTCGTTACCATAGACGATAACTCTGTAGGGCGTTGGTGCTTTTGTTGTCTGGAGCATATAGTATTTGGGACTGGAATCAAGCGTGTCGTTGTCACATAAGCCATTTCTGTCCTACGATCAAGAATCCCGAATATGTATTGCCGATCCAGCCGTAACAAAATGGCGACCTTGCACAAGATTCAGTAGTATCCTATCACATGTTTTTTGGAGAACTATTCTATGCTACCTAGTAGAGCTGGCTAGAATTTTCTTGCATATTGGAGGAATTTTTATTGTGTCATTATTGTATTGGTGGACTTGCAGATTGTTTCGTTGGGGGTGTCTAGAGTAGAGTCATTCAAGCATCTTTAACATTTTGTGAGTCGAGACTGCAATTAGTAATAAGCACTTCTTTTTTTTTATGAACAGCAATTGTATAACCAGCACTATGTCTAATGACTCATCATTTACGGGGGAGGATAACACGGTACAACCTAGTAACCAGCAAGTACAACAGATGTTTAGGGAGGGGAGTGTTATAAGTGGAGAGAGGGATGCCCGGGCATTTTTGCAGACACCTTTGACCGAACAGCGCCTGCAGGCTATTGATTGTTACGGTCTTCGCTGTTTAGCCACGGTTTTGGGGCGGGACTGTCCTGACAGTTGGCCCAAGAAGAATTTGGTGGCATGTTTGTTGGGTGATGGCGATGGGGCGGTGGGTGGAGTGGGGTCTTGGGGGGTTCCCTCCAAGCCTCCATTCCACTCTACCCCTGAGCTGGGCCCTCAGCCAGCGAGTCTTAGCACGATGCAGCAGGAGGGTTCTCAAGGGCAAGCTGGCTTACCCGTAAACACGTCTCAGTGTGGATCCCCCATTTTGTGCTCTCCCCCCCCAGGCCTGTCTCCTGAGATGTTATTTCAGCTAGAACTAGCTAAGTTTAAGCTGCAGGAGACTCAGATACAACAGGCTAGTATAGAACGCATAGAGGTTGCTAGAATCCAAGCCAATCAGGATGCAACCAGGTACCAGGCTGAAATGGATGTCGAGAAGTCTTGAGTAGAGACCACGGGGCGTCATCTCGGTGGTGGGCACCGGGTTACAGACTCACTTTCGCATTTAATTAAGTTAGTACCCGCATTTGATGAGACAGCAGTGACTGAGTTTTTTGCTCGTTTCGAAAAGAAGTGTCGTGAGTATGACTGGCCGGAGGTTAAATGGGCAGCATTAGTTTCATCACGTCTAGTGGGTAAGGGGTTGAAAGCCTACGATGCACTGTCACTGGACGAGAGTGTAGTGTATGGACTGGTGAAGGAGGCTGTGCTCCGGGCCTACGAACTGCAACCCGAAACTTATAGATTGAAGTTCCGTGGCGTGAATAAGAAGAGCGACGTCAGTTTTATGGAGCACGCACGGGACTTAACAGATGCAGGTAATAACTGGTTTCGGTCCGAGCACGCAGAGTCGGCTGAGGAAATTAAGCAACTTTTCTATCTGGAACAGTTTTACAAATGCACTGGAACCGATCTAACGCTGAACATTAAGGAAAAATGTCCCAAGACAGTAGAGGAGGCTGCCAAGATGGCAGACCTCAGATTATCATTGATTCGTGGTTGCGGTGCCGCTCAGAGGGCTGAGTCAGGGCAGAAGGGGCGCTATACCCCACCCACCAGAGTTTTTGATAATAACAAATCCTATGACACACATAACCACACTAAATGCATTGCACCTAATAACACCTACAAACACAAGCCTCTCCCGTTTACTAAAGGTCAGGCCCCTTCTTCGCCCGCACAAGGGAAGAAGCCCATTGGGGATGTGAAATGTTACAAATGTCAGAAGCTAGGCCATTATTCACGTGAGTGCCCTAGTAACACTCCCGCTAAGCCGGTGTCATTGGTTCACAGTATCGGTGTGTCTCTGAAGGCTGCAGCAACTGCCCGGGGTAGGTTGTCAGCAGCTGAGGCACACGCGGTAAAGAAGCGTACGGAAGGCTCGACACCTGTCCGGGACACTTTCTGTCGCCATCGGGGGCACGGGTTTGTGAGCTGGGGGAGTGAACTACGGAGGGTTGACTTGCTTAGGGATACGGGGGCTTCGCAAACTTTGTTGAGGAACTTCACAGGGAAACCGATAAATGCGGCCAGAGTTGTTGTGGTGCAGGGTATAAATGCTACGAGGTCATACCCACTTGTGAGGTTGGAGTTGAGAGTGGGAGAGGTGTGCAGGGAGCTGGATGTAGGGATCGTTGAGTGTTTGCCAGTTGAGGGCGTCGACCTTCTTCTCGGCAACGACTTTGCGGTGCCCACTTCCGGGACTCCACCCTTAGTCGTTGCCGAGAGGGCGGCCGACGTGGATGGTGAGAATCGGGAATGGGTTGGGAGGTGCCAACAGGATGAGATGGCCTGTGTGGTAACCCGATCTCGCTCTGCGGCTCCTGCACAGCCTAGCACTCAACCTCGGGGACAGTGGAGGAAGGATCAGGAGAAGGTTGCTAAGGGCAGGAAAAGGGACATTGATTCTGCTGCACTTCTCGGTGATTCGGTACTTGGACCTATAATAAACACGGGAGTTGACTCTGGCCCAGATATGGTGTGTAACAAGGCAGAGTTGGGTAAGACTTCGCGTGAGGCAAGAGCTGTAGCGAGAGCCACTAAGGCAGTAGAGCCTACTAGCCGGGGTAATGTCTTATTACAAAACCATCTTGATGCATTGACGCCCAGGGACATTAGTGAGCAGCAGCTGCAAGACGCTAGCCTAGCTCGTTATAGCAATGGTGCCATAGAGTTGGAGGAAGATGGGGATGCGAAGCCGGGAGATTTCTTTAGGCTCAACAGGATATTGTACCGCAGATTTCTAGACCCCAAATCGAAGTGGGAGGGCGGTGCGAGGGTAGTAGACCAGGTGGTTGTTCCAAATAAGTATAGAGAGTCCTTATTGTGTCTGGCGCATGATGTGCCGGTGGCGGGTCATTTGGGGGTAACAAAAACATTGGCGGCATTGGGCAGGTTTTTCTGGTGGCCTGGGGTCAAGGCTGATGTCTGTGCATGGGTGGCTGGGTGTGCGACCTGCCAGACAACGGGGAAGCCTAACCAGACAATCCCGAAGGCACCTTTGTTTCCCATACCTGTCACCGGGCCTCCGTTCAGCAAAGTTGTAGTAGATTTGGTTGGCCCTTTCCCGCCTACTAGTAGTGGCAATAAATTCCTGTTGACAATCATGGATGTGGCTACGAGATACCCGGACGCATACCCCATGAGAAACGGCTCGGCAAAGGCAGTTGTTAAAAACTTATTATTGTTCTGTTCCCGTTATGGATTTCCACGTGAGGTGCAGTCAGACCAGGGGAGCAATTTTACATCCAAATTGTTCAAGCAAACCCTTCAGTTGCACGGTATATGTTCTGTAGTGTCGTCAGCCTACCATCCCGAGAGTCAGGGAGTCTTGGAGCGGTGGCACTCGACCCTGAAGAGTATGCTACGCTGTTACTGTGCAGAACATGACACTGATTGGGATTTGGGTCTGCCGTATGTTCTGTTCGCTGCACGTGAAGTCCCAGGAGAGAGCCTGGGGTTCAGTCCAAATCAACTAGTCTTTGGCCATAATGTGAGAGGACCTTTAAGTATGGTGAAAGAGATCTGGGAGGGCGAAGAGAAGCCGGGGTCTGTACTTAAATATATCCTTGAGAGCCGGGAGAGACTTATAGGTTGCATGGCAGCGGCAGGTAATAACTTGGTTAATGCACAGGCGGTCATGAAGCACCAGTATGACGCCAAGGTGAAGCTTCGGGAGTTTTCGGTGGGTCAGGAGGTAATGTTGCTTTTACCTTTGCCTGGACACCCCCTTTCTGCCAAGTTTATTGGGCCGTATGTGGTGGCTAAGAAACTGTCCGACCTTGATTATCTCGTCGCAACACCTGACCGTAGGAAAAAACATCAGTTATGTCATGTTAACCTCATGAAAGAGTATGTGAGACGCCCCTCAGAGCCTCTCACTGTCCCTGTGCTGGCCTGCAGCGGCCAGGGTGGAGAAGGAGGTGGGGACAGTCATGCTGCTGAGGAGGATAGCTGGGACTGTGTCATTTCCGCGGAACAGTGGGCGGGGAATACTGAACAAGAGGCTAGGCAAGCTGTAAGTCACCTGCCTGAGCACCAGGGTGCTGCTGTCCTAGGCCTGTTCAGGTCATACCCCTCTGTTTTCGCCGAACACCCAGGTCTCACTACTCAGGTAACGCACGACGTGGACGTCGGTGATAATGTGCCCTTCAAGTCAGTGCCCTACCGTGTGCCCCCGGTAAAGTTGCCAGCTTTACGGGAGGAGTTAAAGTACATGGTTGAGAGAGGGATGATCACTGAAGGTTATGTGAAGTGGACATCACCCGTCACGTTGCAGCCAAAACCTGACGGCAAGGTGCGGTTCTGCATAGATTTTCGTAGGCTAAATGGCTTGACCACTACCAACCCTTACCCTTTGCCTCGAGTTGACGACAGCGTGTACAAGATAGGGAATGCAAAGTACCTTACTAAAATTGATCTTGTAAAAGGCTACTGGCAAGTACCCCTGTCGGACCGAGCTAAGCAAGTTTGTGGTTTTGTGGTAGATGGCAAGACCTACCAATGTAACGTAATGCCTTATGGGCTTAAGAACGCACCTGCCACGTTTCAGAACCTGATGAACGATATTTGTGACGAAATCCCTAACTGCACGGTCTACCTTGATGATGTGATAGTGTATGATGACAATTTTGAAAATCACCTAAGGCACTTAGAGACCCTGTTTGGGAAGTTGCACGATGCTGGGCTGGTGGTGAACCTGAGGAAGTGCGAGTTTGTAAAGGCTACTGTGCAGTATCTTGGCTTCGTGGTCGGGTTAGGCCGGGTGTGTTACGACCGGGCACTCGGGTACACTAGGGCTCTTACACAGGACTCGAGTATGGCTCGCTGCCACAACGGAAACACACGATCCCAACCCCAGAGTACTGCCAGCCGAACAAAAAACGCCACTACCCTTCCAGAGTTCTATCTGCTATAACGGGGTATACAAGAACTCGGTACTAGCGTTTCACACAACAGACTAATAGCAAGACGGGAGTTATCTAGTCTGGTCAACAATCAAACAAAGAAGAAAGTACTACAACACTAAAGAATAGTGTTGGCCGAAGCCGAAGTAATCCACCCTTGAACTAAGAACTTAAGAAGTCCTCCACCCTCTACTTCGGATCGGCACTATTACAGTTACGTTAAACAATAGTCCTCGAGCATCAAGCAAGGAATCTTCTGATAAGTTAGATGCTTCTCGAATACTCATAAGAAGTAAGTATCGGATTTTGAACAGCAATTTAATGAATAACTCACTGGTAATTAAAGGCTTTAAATTGACATAAGAAGAATTATAAGAATAAGCAATAGGATATGGCAAACATTAAGAAGAAGTACTCCGACAATGCACTGGCAATAGCCTACTAAGATTGTGCTCGTGGGCCACTAATCTCTGAAGTAGCTAAGCGTGCCACACATGAAATCAATAGTGCTTAAACAATAATATACATAAGGAGAAGCTTCAATACTATGCTGTATCTGCTGGCCGAGCAAAGTCTAGCTGGATATCTAAGGTTAAGAGACAATGGCTGAGCAAGCGGCTCGTAGCCTAGCGAGGTCCTTAAGACTGTGCGGCCAAATTACTGTAATTGACGGGATGCTCTCTTGAGAGATCCAGATCACTAGTATCTGGTTCTCTCCTGGCGATCCTCTCAAAGTCAAGCAAATGAGATAGCACAGTGTTGGGTGGCACAGGCAAAAGCCCTCACTCGCAACACAGTGCTAAACTCCTACGGTACACAATCAAAAAGACCCCCTAGGCTTCCCACGTCTCCGTTGCAATTGTACTGGTTCAACCGCAACCTAGTACTCATAGGAAATCACAACTCAGAAACCCTATCCCAGTCTAGCATTGCCTAAACCAGCAGAAAACAGGAACATGAATAATCGCACACAGGGAAATGCATATACGAGTGCAACAAACATCAATCAATCCTATTCTAGTTAACCCTTCCGAAAATAGGCTATCTAACAGGCACTTATCTCGTGAGAACTCAAGCGATAATACTTTGGCTGACTAAATCTGCACCAAAGGGGTCATTGAGGTTATAAAGGGTCGAGAAGGGAAGAAGGTAGGCTGTTCAGAGAGTAGAGAAAGTTCACATCAGTCGGAAGAATATGGATAGTTGCAAGGGATATGAGAAGTCGCTTTGCCTGATGAGTTCTGATCTAAAAATGGCGAGACCTCCCTTTTTATACTCGGCCCCGTAGCGAGCATAACGGCAACACTAAGGACCGCCCACTGGCAATCATGACGTCATATTCTCTCAATCTGGGATTGACAAAGAACTTCCCACGCGCTGAAAGGGAGGAAGGGAGGAGGGAATTAGGCCTACCGGCCCGCGTGGCGCACTCACCGACCCCACGCCACGTAATATCCCTCCTCTCATCATTACATACAAGTCCCACACACAATACTTATATCTAATGATATAAAATAGAACTCGTTGACTTAGAAGAAAACAAAATACATAATGATAATACTTATAGTACAACGGTTCACATAAACTGAGTTAGGAAACTCTACACAGACTACAGCCAAAGTTCCTGCCCTGACGATCCTAGCGAGAGTGGGGCCTGACTGGGCGTTCTGTACAGCATGCTCATACTCGACATGCGTCACACCTCCCCCAAGATTTTACTTGCTCAACCCTGAGCTAAAATCTGATATACAGAACCCCATCAAACCCCTCACACCCAGCGACCGCATGGCACTAAAACAACGCTGAGTTTATCACTAAAACACATCTTATAAAAAAAAAAAAATTCACATTTCATAACTCCTCCCAACAATAGTAAAAGACACAATATCATGCTCCCAGAGCGAGCTTACAGCAGCTCAGCCGTTTGATAGTTCGTGGACTACTCAAACCTTATAGGCTATGACAAACTTATACAATTATCTTCATCAAAAAGAAAGAGTTTTTATATGATTTTTATATTTTAATATGTTTTTTTCGGCTGCACTATAAGGGCAGCCTATTTTCTTCTATACCAAACGCTCAACAATCCTGCTTTACGACCCAATACGCTGGGCTACAACCGCGAGCCAACAAGCACCAAGCGCAAAATACTACTCAAACCAAAGCAGGAGGCTACCCGTGTGTCAATTTACCCAGGATCATATACCCCTGAACGACCACATGCAACCTCGTTGTCACAACCGGCAATATGGCTTATGTCCAGGTTATATACCAATAACCTTAGTGACCACCTGGTCAGCCTCATACTCCGATTGTGAAACGGGTCCAAGATCTTGAGAGGGTAATGATCTGGGCAAACTACACCGACCGGACCATAGGCTGGAACATAGATCTCGAAATGCCCCAGCGCATCATTGTCCTTTTCACTTTCATTCATCAGGCTCTGACACGTTGCTGGTGCATTCTTAAGTCCGTAGGGCATAACATTGCACTGGTAGGTACTCCCGTCCACAACAAAACCACATACCTCTTTAGCGCGCTCGGACAAAGTTACACGCAACGACCACTCACGACATTCCTTATCCCTCAGATCCTTCGTCCACACGTAATCAGCTCTGCTTGCACCATAGGCTGTCGAGCAGGATTTATCACGGCAGGGGAATTAAACCTGAGGCCTTGCACTATCTCCAGCCTGCTGTCGGATTCTACCCCGTACCTCAGGCCTGGAGAAGCAACAAACATGCGAAAAGTACCTGCCATAGCCTAGTAATAACTGCCTTGCACTGTCTCCACGAACAACATGCCTAGTGCCCTTCCCCCAACCCAGCGAGACCGCAGCTTCTAACCTGTAGTCTCCCTCCTTCTCCACCTTCGTCCCTAGAATAGCCAGGTCATGAGAGGGACAATCAGTACACCCGTGCAGTCACTCCCACAGTTCATTATTGCTAAGGCTTCCCCGCCGATACCGTACATGCGCACCCCGCATCCTTCTGTGACGACATCTGCCTGCGCAGCATCACCGCTTTCAGCGACATGGCCAGATACAGTCGGTCTATGGTAGGGCTGTTGCATTAGACTAGAGGCAGCATTGGGGAGGCTATGCGACGACCGGGCACTGCGATACCACAGCCGACCTTACCAATCTGCTCAATGTCCTCCTTTTGACCACCACCCTGGCAGCCATGGGTCGACCCTGACCTGGCAACCATGCAAGGCCTCGTCGCCCACCTTAAACCATCCGACAACAACGAGGCTAAACGGTCTTTTAACAGTCACATGACCTGCCTGCGGAACATCTCGCACCGCCCGAGTTGTGAGACTCAGGGGCTCGGCACGACCAGTGGGGTATGAAAGCTGAGCTGGTGCTGAGAGTGCTGCACACTGCTGCTCAGACAGGTGCTCTAGCCGCTTCCACAGCACCAGACTCGGTGTCCCCCGCCCACTGCTTCGCCGAGACATGACAATCCCTACTCTCCTCCACCTGTGCCCTACTGCCCCCCTCTCCTTCTCCTACTTGGCCGCGGCAGACACGCAGGGACAGTAGGCTGCTCAGGTGGTTGCTCACAATCCTCCAACAGGTTCACATGACATGCTTCCCCGTCCTCGTGTTTAATCTCGACAGCACCATTACACACTTCTGAACTTCCGGATCCTCCAACTGCAGTTTACAAATATCTGAGGGAACAACCTCGTCCTAGATGCTTCCGAAGCAACCCAAGTCCTTCCCAATAATCAAACTGAGCAACCCTTTCTTCTCTCCGTGTG
>JBAKBP010035454.1:0-19505 GCA_037953745.1 Lithodes maja
ATTGTCGATTGCAAGTCACTTTAATTGTCGATTGCAAGTCACTTTAATTGTCGATTGCAAGTCACTTTAATTGTCGATTGCAAGTCACTTTAATTGTCGATTGCAAGTCCTTTCAAATTGTCGATTGCAAGGCCTTTCAAATTGTCGATTGCAAGGCCTTTCAAATTGTCGATTGCAAGGCCTTTCAAATTGTCGATTGCAAGGCCTTTCAAATTGTCGATTGCAAGGCCTTTCAAATTGTCGATTGCAAGGCCTTTCAAATTGTCGATTGCTAGTCCTTTCAAATTGTCGATTGCTAGTCCTTTCAAATTGTCGATTGCTAGTCCTTTCAAATTGTCGATTGCAAGTCCTTTCAAATTGTCGATTGCAAGTCCTTTCAAATTGTCGATTGCAAGTCCTTTCAAATTGTCGATTGCAAGTCCTTTCAAATTGTCGATTGCAAGTCCTTTCAAATTGTCGATTGCAAGGCCTTTCAAATTGTCGATTGCAAGGCCTTTCAAATTGTCGATTGCTAGTCCTTTCAAATTGTCGATTGCTAGTCCTTTCAAATTGTCGATTGCAAGTCCTTTCAAATTGTCGATTGCAAGTCCTTTCAAATTGTCGATTGCAAGTCCTTTCAAATTGTCGATTGCAAGTCCTTTCAAATTGTCGATTGCAAGTCCTTTCAAATTGTCGATTGCAAGTCCTTTCAAATTGTCGGTTGCAAGTCCTTTCAAATTGTCGGTTGCAAGTCCTTTCAAATTGTCGGTTGCAAGTCCTTTCAAATTGTCGGTTGCAAGTCCTTTCAAATTGTCGGTTGCAAGTCCTTTCAAATTGTCGGTTGCTAGTCCTTTCAAATTGTCGATTGCTAGTCCTTTCAAATTGTCGATTGCTAGTCCTTTCAAATTGTCGATTGCTAGTCCTTTCAAATTGTCGATTGCTAGTCCTTTCAAATTGTCGATTGCTAGTCCTTTCAAATTGTCGATTGCTAGTCCTTTCAAATTGTCGATTGCAAGTCCTTTCAAATTGTCGATTGCAAGTCCTTTCAAATTGTCGATTGCAAGTCCTTTCAAATTGTCGATTGCAAGTCCTTTCAAATTGTCGATTGCAAGTCCTTTCAAATTGTCGATTGCAAGTCCTTTCAAATTGTCGATTGCAAGTCCTTTCAAATTGTCGATTGCAAGTCCTTTCAAATTGTCGATTGCAAGTCCTTTCAAATTGTCGATTGCAAGTCCTTTCAAATTGTCGATTGCAAGTCCTTTCAAATTGTCGATTGCAAGTCCTTTCAAATTGTCGATTGCAAGTCCTTTCAAATTGTCGGGTTTGTGTAGTTTAAAGTTCAATTGTGGGTTTTATATCAAATTATGCTAGTCAAGTATTCCATACATAAAATCAAGAGTTCGTACAAATTTCCGTGGTCAACTGTACACCAGTCGTCACTGCTCCGTGTACAGGTCAGTGTTCTCTATTATTGTCTTGTAATATATGTACAGTCGGCCTGACTCGGCCAAATAAGTCCTGTCGCAGCACAAAGAATATTTTGATCAATAATTGGTATCACTATCTAAGCTTTATTATTTCAAAGTTTCGAGTGAGATATACAAACATGGTCCTACACTTACCCACCCTATTAAACATCTGACCGACATTAGTACAGCACACATAGAGCAAAACGTAATGACAGCTGAGACAACTTATTTGGCCAACTGTACAGTCAAAATACAAATTGCAATCTTAATTTCTGAAATACTGTAGTCCCTCGCTAATTTCACACCATTAATTAATTAGGCGTGATGCATATGAATAGTCCTATAATTACTTGAGCTTAAATTACCCTATAATATCCTATTCCATAATAATTTCTAAATACCGAATAATTTGTGCACCACTAACCTTCCTTATTGTTTGCAGGAGAGGAGCGGCGGGGGGGGGGGGGGGGAGAGACGTTCGAAGGAGAGAAGAGAAGAGGATAGAGAAGAAAAGATAGAAGAGGAGAACTAGCAAACTAGGGTAAGAAAACTCAAATTATTAAAAGGTTATTTGTGAATAATCAAAATATTTAAGCGGTTATAAATCTAGTAGTGAAATTTGCAAATGGGGCTTGAAGGTCTTAAAATCGCCAAACTAAAGGGGCGAACATCTTAAAAGCTGAAAGGGCTAATCATTTGGGGACCAGAAAGACTCAAATCCCCCCTCCCCTATAAGGAGAGGCTGAACCTTTGACCCCCAAGTTAGTCTGTATAAGAGATTGTGTTTCTGGAATTATACCATCTTATTACCAATGGAAATACTAAGACTCGCTGAAAAAATCAGTTCTATGTGCGCGCGCGAGCGCAGAATTTCATTGAAATATTTGTAAAATAATCTCTCAAAATTGTTCAAATTTCCCGCAATTATTGCATGGCGTATTCTACCTGCATCCCCTACAAGAAAATGATCTAGTTTTACCATATTGCATAATAGAAGGGGCTGAACAAATTATATAGTATATATATATGTTTTTTTTAGCTAACATTTCAACCTAAACGATATTGAATCTTGAAAAATATGAGAGATAATGCCATTATCTCTGCATTTTCCATATATAGTCTTATAAATTATGTAGTGTAGAAGGGGAATGAATTTGAGCAATAAACATAAAAGTAGATCTAAGTGCCAAAATAGGATCTCTGGCAAGCTAAAATCAAAGTTTTTCACACACCAAAGTCAAATTTTGGAGAGATAGAATAGTTAGTCCTCCTTAGAAAACTTATTCTATCATGGCGCGCACATAGACGATGGAATTTAATGACCAACTAAACAAAATTTTCATCAGGGACTCTTTCTAGAATCATTTTAGACATTTACCAAAATCCATGATATTGTGGCTCCCCAAGGGGGTGCTAGGGATGTCATATGGGTGTTTATGCCCTCATATGGTCATTTCTATTGCTTACAAAAGCCCTTTAGACTTCAGACACAAAACAAAAAATTGGGTTGCTGATTTTTTCGGGGGTCTAGGTCGAACCCGCGGCCCGGGGGGGGTTATGGATGCGATATGTTTTTTTGTTCCCTCCTATGCTATTAATTTAATTAATTTAAGCCTCAATCATAATTAAACAAAATATCATAATCCACAAGACGTCTGATCATATGGAGATACTGTAATGTTAAAAGTTCACTGACGGCAAATTGTTATATATTTTCAAAAATGTATGAGAAAACTATAATGGATGTATGTCTCTAGGTACGTACTTTTGGTGAATAATATAGCCTAGGAAACTCTATGGTAACACTAACATTGATAACTTTCACCCCTTCAGCACCATGACTTAATTTTCATCTTATTCTGGCGATTATTAGAAGATTCTTTTCAGCTTAGAATCTATCTCTACGACTAGAAGGGGTACATAGAACCCTAGTAAACCCTCTGAATAACACAAGTCCTTCATAAACTGCAAAAAACCGTCTAGTTTTAGCCAGAATCAAAGTTAAAAAAAGTCATTGTGCTGAAGAGGTTAAAGGGAGTAGTAATGTTCCTTAGTTTGCTCCCTTGATCTCCAAGCATATACTAATAGCCCAAAGACTCGAGAACAAGTTGTACACTGTTCGGTAGAAAAATGGCCGGCCAAAGGCCGGTTCTTTGTAAACTACAGGCTTGCTATCGCTTGTCAGGAAAGAATACACCTAAATAGCACGAAAGGTCTATGAATTGATTACGAAATTGACCGAAAGGTATTTTTGTCAAACTAATGGGTCGAACGTCTTAACATTTCAAAACAAGTGGGCTACACATGAGAGAAGACTTCCAGAAATATACCCTCCCCTTAATGCAGTGATGACTTAACTTAAGGACTTTATAGAGATCAATGTTGGTAATACTAACCTTAATGTTTCAGATGTATGGTAGATGTCCAGCCAGAGGGGAACAAGAGGTGGTATGTGACCAAAATTGTTGACCAAATGGTTGTGACCAAACGCCTCCATCTCACCTCTGCAATAACGGTGTGTCACTTACATGTATATTTATGCCTATTGTGAAAGTCTATGCAGTGGAATATTTTGAAGGATGTTCTATAAAGTTTGTCTTAAATATTTAAAACTTTAATTTGAGGTATAAGATCGCTATGGATACTAAATTAATGGTTTCTGCCTTTTTGGTCTAAAGCACAAATACGGCTAACTGTGTGGTAAAACAGATGCGTTATCCCTCAAACCTATTATATATTTTGCTGGTCACCGCTTAAAATATTGATCTCTTGAATGTACAGTGATAAACCATAATCTTAAGCTTAAGCTATATGTTAACTATCATAGTTTTCAAGGTGGGATTTGGTGACATTCAGTTCAGTTATCATGACATAAGCCATTTTGAAATGTCAATCATAAAATTTCAAAGAGTACCTTTGAATCTGTCTAAACTCTAGTCTGGTTAAACTATTTTACTACAATAATATTATATCTACATTGACCTAGAAACTTGAATGACAAATTAGGTTAAGTAGACCAGTTTAGTAATGCCTAAGAAACTTCAAAATATTCCATAGACTATCATAGTGGTGGCCAGTAGTATAAGTAGCAGCTTTATCTAACCAATTTATAGCATTTCGTACATATGGCACACTTATTATTATCTAGGCATTATATAAAATATAATTTCCAAATTGAGATTTGTGGAAATGGGTGAATGGTGAAAACAGGGTAGATTAACTATACTTGGTTCACTATAGGTTGGCATATTTTTTAGTTTGCAGTCATTTTGTATATATTTAATGAACAAATAGTTTAACTACTTTCAATATAGTTTCTTGCAATTTAGTACTTGAAAATTATTTAACTATTGTCGGTATTCATAATAAAGATGGCAAATTAAGTTGAGACATTGGATGAAGAACTTTTGATACAGTAAACATTATCGTGAATGGATACCAAACTTAACTCTTTAACATGTACGTAATGTGAGGGTTACTGAATCTGCTGGTGTGGAAAACTATCGCTTATGTCTATGGAAAACCCTTAGTATTATCATTAACAAATACTGTATTCAAAACTTGGAGTTGAAAAAAAAAATTGGGAAAGTAAATTTGGGATAAATATTTGTCAATTGTGATTAACAATGTTTATGGATCTTCAATCCTTCGACGATTTCTTTATCAATGCTACAACCAGCTAATTTTACTCAGCTTTCGGAGGACCACTGGGAATGAAAGGGGTAAATAATATGTAAATTAATCTTAAAACTCTGACAGGCCTTTCCTAAGTTGAAGAATATAGTCTCGAGGTAACAAAAAAATATAACTTTATTTGTCGTAATATATTGTGAAGAATTAAAAAGCTAAAATATGATCAACAAATGCCTGTAATTCTGGCTACCACAAGACTATGTGGATCAGTTAAGTACCACCAGGAATCCATGGGGTAGGCTGCATGTTGTATCTACCCTTAGAATCCAACAAGTCTTTCCTAATCTGATTAAAATTGTCAACTGTTAGCCAGAATTTAATTTGTAATCTTAGTTTAAAATTAAAATTTAAAACTTGCAAACTAAACAAACCAAAACTGGGACAAAGACAATATAAAGGCAAAATAACTTATCAAAATCAAAATTATTGAATGCTTCACTACAACATTGATACTGCCGGATCAAACTAAACTGGCAATCCTAGTTAAAAGATTATCTCTACAAACCCTCTTAACTCGACGGCCCTGCCTAAGTTTAATAAATTAGTCTGAAAGTAGCTATGGTGAGTCAGAAATTTGTCATTTGAAGAAAAGGGTTAAGGGATGGGGTATTCAAATAAAATAAGTCACGAATTAGAGTAAAATAATACTAATACTAATAATTATAATAAACTATAGAAATCTGAAAAATAATACCAATACTCAAAATACTAAAAAAATAATTAAATTCCACATCGGATTCACTAGCGCTCGCATTACGTAACTCTTCAAAGATCATGAGAAGTTATGTCTGAACAAAGTAACCTTGAGGAATGTTTGCCTTGGCCATCCCTTAGTGAGACTTTCCCAGGAGAATTGCTAAGTACGTTAAAATAAGTTAAGGTTGATTGCACTAAAAAATCAATGGAAAGTTATTCACTATGTTTAGGTCCGAAATATTTACTTTACACTTAACTAAAAAAAGGGCTAGGGCAAATGGGCTGTAAATTACCACGTCTGTTTCCTTGCTGACTCTCCCAATTGGTAGATATCGTAGCAAGTTTATTCTAGTAAATTTTGGGTTGTACAGGTTAGTGGCAAAGATGTCTGCCTAAATATAATTAATAGGCTATATTATATTGACAATTTGTTACCAATAGGCTTTCAAAGGGTAAAATATCACACTATAATCACCATTTTCATATTATTTAACCCTTTCACGCATTTATGACGCAGAGGTTGCCAGATTAGCAATAAGAAAGTTATCTCCCTCTTATAATTACCTCTCCAAAATTAGTTTTCTGCCCACAGATAACTCAGACGCAGAGGTTGAAGTAACGAAACTAAAAGTTTCTAAATACCCCTGATGGTAACAAAGGCTTTAAAGTATCCCCAATAGGCTCAAAATTCGCGTCATATGCGTGAAAGGGTTGATATAAGTTTTTATTGTGATAGAAGTGTTGCCAAATTTACGAATTTCCCCTTTATGTTGGATATAGATACTAATAATTATTATATTTTAATAATATATCTTAAAGTCAATTCAACAAGTTTATATTAGATGTGCAAAACACTGGATAATAAGAATATTATAACTTAATAGCCTAATTGACATATACTATAAAACTGCATTACTTCGCTTGTAAAATATGATAATATAACTACACTAGTTAACTCTGCCGATACAAACTACCAATGCCACTGTAGCTTAAGAGAATCATGGTACAGCTTACAATAAAATAAATACCCATAACTTTATAAATGCAAAACATCTAAGTAACCCCAGATAGTAAACTTTAACTTTGTAATGGACAATAATTTGCAACAAAATTTCCAATGGAAAACAAAATAACTTGCTGCTAAAATGTAAAACTTGCATTATAGGTAAAATAGGATGCTAATTTATTTTTTATTCGACTAATAAACGGGGCATTATGATCATATAAAATACTCGCCAAGGTACATCCGATTCCCTGTTAAGGGGAGCTTTAAAAATACCGCCAAGATCCTCCTTAGAGGTAAATTTGTGCATTTCTTGGTAGAAAAAATAAACCGGCCTTCGGCTGTGACAGTTTTTCTGCTAAAAATGTAGCCTACAAATTGATCATGAGAGGGAGTTTTGTGGGTATTAAGCTTGATGGAGGTCTAGGGACCAAAACGACAAAACCAATATAATTCAAAACTAATAAGAATAAATAAAAACAAAATAAACCCCCTTTAAAGTTTGATAATTGTATTCTACAGCTGGCATTGTTTTGTTTGTAGTCTCATAAAATAAATGTTTTCAGTACCGGTAATCACGTCTTCATGCTACGAGGAAGTATTGCACAATCCTGTTAAAAGCATATTTAAAACTAAACTTTATTCTCCAGTGTTTGCCCAACTCCGGAATAATCGTATTAATAAGTTTTATAATTGATTAGCAGTTTACAGTTCTTTGGTATAATATATAATTTTACTACCTAATTTAATTGATATAATCTAATAAGTTATAGTATAATTTGCTGCTACTAATAATTTTTATTTGTCTTGGCCATCTTAATTCTAATAATTCATATTTAATGGAAAGTTAATTTTTACTTAAGGTGATGCAGGTAATTTGGAGTATACTGATGAGTGAATGAAGGGTGGCCTACTTTGATGAGCACACTATTTTCGATCTCATTCTCATTCTAACTTTTTCCTTTTCTCTGGGGCCTCTTATTCCCCTTGACTTATTTATGAAGTTAGGTACTGGCTGACTGACCTGTTTTTCCCATACAACAATAATAGTTTTTCTCACCGAATCTTCGCTGCAATGGTGCCGTCTCTCGCTTTGTTGTTGAAGATGCTGTTTATGTCTTTCGTCGTTGCTGTTATTGATGTCGTTGCTGTTCTTGATGTCGTTGCTGTTCTTGATGTCGTTGCTGTTATTGATGTTTTCCCGTAGCCATTCAGTCTCCGTTGTTGTCCCTATCATTCCCTCGAGCAATCACCAATGTTGATGCCTTAAGGGGAGGTCTTTTAGTTTGCTCCCTAGACCTCTATCAATTGTTTTTAATCCTCACTGCTACCTTGTCTGCTGTTTGATTTATCCAGTTGGTTGTCAATATTCGCTCGTCTCTGCCATATCTGCGCGGTCTGCTTCATATGCTATCTCTGCCGTTTTGCCATATCTGCTTTCGATACCAAGGCTGGACACCAATGACTTCTTGACTGACTGCTTCCTGACAATACAAATAAATATATAAATACAAAATAATCTTGACTTTTCTTGTGTGTGTGTGGGGGGGGGGGGGGGGGGGGGAGGGGGTGTTACAGGGAGGGCGTTGATGTACCAGGGGTGGGTGGTGGGGGGAATACAATACAGTATAGAACACCAGACACAATATAACAGGTAGAAAAGATTATAAGCAGTAGACTACACACAAATCCAGAATAGGACCGAAACCAAATTATCTGGGATGGGGTTAGGATGAACTACCAGGGAAGGGAAGGGAAGATTCGTAGCGGGTGGTGAAATGGTTTTATGAGGAATGTGATAATGAAATTTTAATATTTATCTAGAACCCCTCCCCCCCCCCCCGTCTGGGTCCCCCTCTCAGGAACCCCCCCTCCCTCTTGGGTCCCCCTCAGAACACACTCACCCCCCCTCAGGACCCCCCCACCCCCCCTCAGGATCCTCCCTTACCCCCCTCAGGATCCTCCCTTACCCCCCTCAGGATCCTCCCTTACCCCCCTCAGGATCTTCCCTTACCCCCCCTCAGGATCTTCCCTTACCCCCCCCTCAGGACCCCCCCCCTCACCACCGTCTGGGTCCCCCTCTCAGGAACCCCCCCTCCCTCTTGGTCCCCCCTCAGAACACACTCACCCCCCACCCCCCCTCAGGATCCTCCCTTACCCCCCCTCAGGATCCTCCCTTACCCCCCCTCAGGATCCTCCCTTACCCCCCTCAGGACCCCCCCCCTTACCCCCATCAGGACTAGACTCCCCCCTCAAGACCCCCCCCTCCCTCAGGACCCCCCTACTCCCTACCCCCTTCCTTGAAACTCTTTTATTTCTGGTACCTCAATATATTCTTCTTTTTACAGATGTGCTGCCCTGCTGTGACCAGACTAAGGACCCTGGACTAATGGAGGATACGCTATTTAAAAAAAATAAATAAAGATCCAATTAAAGTCTTGACTATTGATTCCAACCTGTTGAATGTAATCCAATATTGTAGATCAATCTTATAAATTTCTTAAAGATGGTTATTCATTTTAACTTTGAATTAATAAAACAAATGCAAGAGTTATTGTAATCCAATATCGTAGATATTTTTTAGATAATGAACAGCATATCAATAATTATTCTTAATTTTGGAATGCATAGAAAACTAGTTAATATAAATGATTACCCTCGATAATTTTAGAACATATTTAAAAGATTCTAATAAAATTTAAATTTATATTTTGAAATATTGGAATACATTGCCAGAAATAGAAAAGGGCAAGTTCACGAAACGAACTGCAAAATAAAATAACTGGGTGAAGAGGGATGACTTTAAATACCTAATATATCTAGATTCTTGGAGAGGTAGGTAGGAAGAGTTACATGGGTTAGGGAGAAGCAGGCAAAGAGCAATAGTTACATAGGATAGATATTTCTAAATAGATACATGGATAGATATACACCTAGGAACAGTTATATGGAAAGAGTTGCATTATACCTTTAATGATTAAATTATCCAAAACCTATACACCACTTGACCAACACCTCACGTAATCACCAACACCACTGAATACTGCCAACACACTAAATCACACTGTAAACATTTAGGTTCAATGATTGTCAACACATCTGCTAACAATCCACACTTTACTTTGCCAAGTCTTACACACAACACGCTAAATCACACTGCGAACAGTCTTACACACAACATACTAAATCACGCTGCCAACATTTAGGTTCAATGATTGTCAACACATCTGCCAATAATCCACACTTTACTTTGCCAACAGTCTTACACACAACACACTAAATCACACTGCCAAAAGTCTTCCACACAACATACTAAATCACACTGCCAACATTTAGGTTCAATGATTGTCAACACATCTGCCAAAAATCCACACTTTTCTTTGCCAACAGTCGTACACTCATCTAATCACTTTGCCAACCCTCATACACTTAATCCGCATATCACTACCTTCGCCTACTTTGCCCATACACTATTAACACTTAATTAAGCATACACCCTTAGTCACTTATTGAATATATCCCTACCCTACTTTGATCACGTACTCTGCCAACATCCATATATTACGCCATACTTTCATTACACACTTGACCACAATGCCAACTGACTTATCATTTTGCCAACATTCCTACTCTTCTTAACACTACACATCACACGCAACGGGAAGAAACGCTTATTATAGAAACCAACCTTCCCCCAAAAGCTGCACACTATACATAAGCTAGTTCCAAAAGTAATAAACGCTACTAAATAATAACACAGTAGGTTAGTTAGATTTTATATTAGCTAGTCTTTCTTTTCAACTGACCGTATATTACGAAGTTCCCATCAAGATTTGTTATTTTTGAAGATTTTTGAGTGAAATAAGGTGCTAAATAAATAAACTTAGTCTTGATATGATGCAGAGACATCGTAGTTTCATATTTTCCATTAATTATCGATAAATCGGCTCAATAGATTAAATTTACCGTCAGCTGAACAGAAACTGAGTATAGTTAAGACCGGCGTACCTCCGTACTGCCTGGTGGGAGATAGGATAGTGGTGGAAAGTAATAGTAGACTACTAGATGTTAACTTAGCTGTTGGACTGGATTATACCTGAGAACTAAGAAATATAGAGGACCGTACACTTAAGAAAATTAAAAAGATTATAGAAATATTCTTTAAAAGCCTTACTTAAAAGCTTGGCTATGAAATATTTTTTTTAAAACTGAAATCAATAATTAAAGATAAAAATGCCAAATTGCATTTCAACTCGATATTAAAGGCTTAAAATAAAAATAAAATTAATGACTAATTACTGAAAACCCAATGGCTATTACAATATGGATAGAAGATTATAAAGAAACTTTCCAAAGAAAATGACTATACGTAATATTGGGTAAATTATGTACTGAACAAAGTTATACCATGATCACAAAGCTGAGTTGCAAATTAGCCAAAGACAATGTGCATTATTGTTTTCTGAAGTACTTTAGGTACGTAATATAAAAGAAAATACTTCATAATATATATAAGTACCTTTACTGGTATTATATAAGTATCAAAATATCAATAAAAAAACTAAGTTGATATATGCTCTTTGTTTCTCCTGTATAATTTTGTTTAAGTTAATTATCTTGGTTCTCTTCATATTTCGTAAATTTTCAAGTTAATTATTTTTTTGTAAGTCATAAGTACTTTTTAGCATGGGGCTAAGTTTTTTCTAAGAATATAAAGAGAACTTAAATAAAATTTAATTAACTAAGTCAGTTTATTATTTATTTTCTGAGTTCTCTTTATTTCTAAGCCCATATATTGGAACTTTATTTATAATTGAAAACTATTTTTCTAAGTTTTCATCAGTTCTAAAAGTCATAGCTTACAATAAAGTGATCAAGAAAAGATATGTTATTTTTTTTTTTTATTAAGTAAAGTTCGCGTAACAAAGACGATATATAACAATATTATACGCGGTACAAAAGCGGTGTGTATACAGTATATCATAAGTTAACGTTAAAGCAAATACAAGAGTAATGAATTCAAGTGATGCAAAGATATTATTTGACCCGGTACAATGGCGGAATATATAATTATAAGCTACGTTAAAGGCAAACAGTCATTAAATTAAAGCAAAGGAAAATATTGAAGCTGAAGGAGGAGCGACCAACTCAGAGGGGAAGGGGGACATCATCAAAACAACAAAGCTGTGAATTAATAAGAATATCAAAGATTAGTAAAAGTAATAAAGCCCTATCTCATCTGAAAGGGAAAAATAGATTAGCCTAACCTAACACACACCATTCATACCATGCAACTACGACTACTACTACGACTACATACTACGACTACGAACTACGACTACTCCTAACCTAACACGCATCATTCATACCATGCCACATTCATACCATACGACTACGACTGCGACTACGACTACAAACTACGACTACAAACTACAAACAAAACAAGAATAACACTCCCCTTGTGTCCTGATGGTGTTGCAGTCTCGTAGCGTCAGCAGAGTCCACAGGGTAGCGTCGGCAGAGTCCACAGGGCAGTCTTGTAGCGTCGGCAGAGTCGACAGGGCAGTCTCGTAGCGTCGGAAGAGTCCACAGGGCAGTCTCCTTAGCATCGGCAGAGTCCACAGGGCAGTCTCGTAGCGTCGGAAGAGTCCACAGGGCAGTCTCCTTAGCATCGGCAGAGTCCACAGGGCAGTCTCCTTAGCATCGGCAGAGTCCACAGGGCAGTCTCCTTAGCATCGGCAGAGTCCACAGGGCAGTCTCGTAGCGTCGGCAGAGTCCACAGGGCAGTCTCATAGTGTTGGCAGAGTCCACAGGGCAGTCTCGTAGCGTTGGCAGAGTCCACAGGCATCAACTCAAATCCTGGAAATAAGAAATAAAAAAATTAATTTGAGATCGTAAACAACATAAAAAAAAAAAAATCTATTTATACTCGGTTCACGACAAGTAGGCAAACTCTTAGATTTTAATTTTCAAATTTATTGTTTTAAGTTACAAGAGTTTCTAAGCAAGGATATACGATGCTAATTATCAAGCACTTTTAATGAAAGGTTGAAAAGATATATATTTGTATTTAATTAATTATGTTTATATGTAAGTTAATTGGTGGGTTGGTGAAAATATGAATTAAGTAACACCCCGTTTTTAACATTAATCATTAATTACAAACCCCAATGTACTTGAACAAAATTAATATGAACAGTATAGCAACAGAACAGAGTATAAAACTGTATAATGATATAGTATAATGAGTTGGGCAGTAACTTACCCCAGACAGTTGGTAGGTTGATGTGAGTTGCAGAGTCCATAGTTCGGGTGGTGTTGGTAGCTTCCGGTGAGTTGGCTTAGTTCGGTGATGGTGGGATACAAACACCAACTCAAATCTGAAATAGAGAAAAAGAAAAAATATAAGACTAAGAAATATTTACACAGTACGAGATATAAATACATTACTATACTAATGAATTATAAACTATCTAAAATACCCAACTGAAATATTTACAAAGTATGTATCTAAAACATATATAGATAAAACAATGTTATATCCAACTATGAATTACGTATGAAATGCGGGATATGTAAAAAGTTACATTTAAACATCTACACATAACTGGGTGGTATATAAAACTCTAGTCCGCGCGTTGGTCTTGAGGCCGGCTGCCTGCCTGAGTCACCCAAAACCGCCCAAAATCACCAAGCCCAAATTAACGCTACGACATTCTAACCTACACCAATCGATTTACCGCATCATTTTACCCTTTCTTGATACTTTTTTCTTTGCTGGACTTGTGTCAGATTCTCCAAATTCGCTTTCCCTGAGCCAGAAATCAAAATTTTCAGTCACAAATTTGAAAGTCCAGTATCTTTTGCAGTTTTTGAGTTACAAGGCTGAGACTTTGCCATTAGGTAGTTCAAATTATTTAGAGAAATGAATTTTCTCAGATTTTTAAATTTTTGAGTTTTACGAAAGATATGAATTAATTAATGCTGCTCTATTCATAAAACGTCAAGTATAAGTAAATGTAGTTGAAATGATCTGTTCTTTTACACAATTATACATTCATGTATATATTCCGTTTTATATGAATGCTTAAAACTATTAGAAACTCGAGTAATAACTGAATAATATAGATATTGAAGGACTTGGTGATCCGGCCAAGTCTGACTGCCTGGTGCCTTATCCACCAAAAACACCCTAACTCACCAACCTATATTAACACTACAACTTTCTAACCTATTCCATGCGATTTACCGCATCATTTAACCCTGTAGAATGTTGTATTTTTGTACAAATAGCCACGGTTATTCCCTATTATCACTCATAAGCCCACACATCGCATTTTCTGGTCACAAATTTCATAGTTCATTAATTTGTGCAGTATATAAAATACAAGGTCGATAATTGTACAACCTATAGTTACCGTTATGTATACAGTATGTTATGATTTGCTCTGATATTTTTAATTATGATTATTACGAAAGATAGAAATATATTTGTGTGGCTCTATTCATAAATCGTGCATTTTAAGTTAATTTGGTTAGTTTTTCATTATATAATTCGAATGTAATTATCAAGCAATAATAATGAAAGGATGATCAGCTATAATATTATACCTTATGATTATATCTTTAAATATGAACAGTATAGCAACAGGACACACTATTAATTATTTATAAACAATCTACAATACTCGAATGAAATGTTTACAAAGTACCGTATGTATCTTAAAAATATATAGATAAAACCGTATAATATCTAACTATGAATTAAGTACAAAGTCCGGAATATGTTGATAGTACAAAGAACCGAGTTGCATTTAAACATCAACACAGAACTGGGTGGTATATAAAGCTCTCGTCCGCCCTTGGGTCCTGAGGCTGGCTGCCTGCCTTGAGTCACCCAAAACCGCCCAAAATCACCAAGCCCAAATTAACGCTACGACATTCTAACCTACACCAATCGATTTACCGCATCATTTTAACCTTTCTTTACCCTTTTTTCTTTGCTGGACTTGTGTCAGATTCTCCAAATTTGCATTCCCTGAGGCAAAAATCGAAATTTTCAGTCACAAATTTGAAAGTCCAGTAACTTTTGCAGTTTTTGAATTAAAAGGGCGAGACTTTGCCATTAGGTAGTTCAAATTATTTAGAGAACTGAATTTTCTCAGATGTTTAATTTTTTGAGTTTTACGAAAGATATGAATTAATTAGTGCTGCTCTATTCATAAAACGTCAAGTATAAGTAAATGTAGTCGAATTTAACTGTTATTTCACACACTTATACACTCAATTACATATTCCGTTTTATATGAATGCTTGAAAATAATAGAAACTCGAGTAATAACCGAATAATGTATATATTGAAGGACTGGGTGATCCACGCGCTCTGGTTAAGTGTGACTGCCAGGTGCCTTATCCACCCAATAACTTCCTAATTCACCACCTATATTAACGCTACAACTTTCTAACCTATTCCATTCGATTTACCGTATCATTTAACCCCATCGCGGATAATTGTTTCCTATTAATCTTAGAGTTTTTATGTATCTCCATCCCTTAAACCAAAATTCGTATTTTACAGTCACAAATGTATAAGTTACTTAATTATTTAGTGTTCTATCTATTGTATATATTGCCGGACGCCTTACTCTCCTTATGAGGGTGGCCATATTAGTACATATTATGCACTGTGCTACTTATTTATACATTGTTTCATATTAACATTATAAAATACGTAACATATGGGGGCAGAGGATAGTTTCTTTTGTTTATTCATTTATATATTAATTTATGTTTCAGTTTCCTCGCTTAAAATATCACCTCCTAGATAAATTTGTACATTTTTCGATAGAAAAATGTCACGGGCGAAGGCCGGTTCCTCCACAATTGCAGGCTCGGTATCGCTCGCCAGGAACAAATATTGACACCTAAAGGACACGAAAGGTCTAAATATTGACAATAAAAATGGAGCGAAAGGTCTTAAATTCGACAAACTAATGGGGCACACGTCTTAAAATATCAAAACTAACGGGCCTAAACATAAGGAAGAAGGGGGCCCAGAAAAACGGCCCCTCTGTTTGATATCAACATTATAACCCCTTGATGATCATGACGCGGGTTGACAGTTTATTCTGGCTATCATTAGACGATTTTATGCAGCTAAGGAAGGCACTGTGGGAATGAAAAGGGTAAAGACTGTCTCAATTAACCCTCTGACTTCCACAAACCCTTCCTAATCTGAATAAAATCTTCTAATGATAGCCAGAATAAACTGCCAAAATGCGTCATATTCCTCAAGGGGTTAAGAAAAAGAAACTTAACTCTTTCACGCTTTTATGACGCAGAGGTTGCCAGATTAGCAATAAGAAATAGAGTTCTATCACCCTTATAATTACCTCTCCAAAATTCGTTTTCTGCCCACAGCTAACTCAAAGACAACTGCAGAGGTTGAAGTAACTAAACTAAAGGTTTCTAAATACCCTTGATGGTAACAAAGGCTTTAAAGTATCCCTAATAGGCTCAACATTGCGTCATAAGCGTGAAAGGGTTAAGGGGAGATGGGGAGTTTTTCTGGTCCCCCTTCTCCCTCATGTTTAACCCCATTAGTTTTCAGATGTTATGACCTTCGGCCCATTAGTTTGGCGATTTTAAAACCTTTCGCTCCATTTCTTTGTCAATATTAAGATTTTTCGTGTCATATTTTTTGCCTGGCGAGCGATAGCGAGCCTGTATTTGTTCTTAAAGGATGTTATCTTAAGCTTGATGGAGGTCTAGGGAGCAAACTAAGAAATATAATATAAATATGCATAAATGAGGAAATAAATACGCCCATCCCCCCTTAAGTAATATAAGGGGAGAATGTAGTGTTAAAAAATGACCCGGCCCTCCTAGATTACAGGCTCGCTATCGCTCGCCAGTAGATAATCGACACCTAAATGGCACGAAAGGTCTTTAAATTGACAGAAATAGGTCGAACATTCTTTAAATAGCCAAACTAATGGGGCGAACGTCTTAACATCTCAAAAGCAATGAAGCTAAACATGAGGGAGAAAGAGGCCCAGAAAAAAAACCCTCAAGTGGAAATCTCCCCTTAAATTAACCCTTTCACGCATTTATGACGCAGAACTAAAGGTTTCTAATTACCCCTGATGGTAACAAAGGCTTTAAAGTATCCCCAATAGGCTCGCGTCATATGTTGGAGAGGGTTAACTGTGGCTGAAATTGGTTAATTCTTTACTTAACCGGCTGCTCCCTCCCTCACTCCCCCCCCCCCCCCCACATACGTTTTTAAAAAATCTTAAAACTAATGGGGCTAAACACGAGGGAGAAGGGGGGCCAGTAAAACGACCCATCTCCCCTTAATTAAACTGCCTCATACCTCGGCCATGTTGAATTATGTTGGGGGTTATGGAAAACGGGAGTGTTGGCCTGGTGCGGGGTAACTAACATAAAATAATGATAATAGTACCGGTAGCACTAACACTCAGCGCCTCCTATAAAAAACGCTTAGCCTACACATTATCGAAATAGTGACCCATCCTACTTAAAGTACGGTAAATTTGGGGGGGGGGGGGCGTTTTGAAGTTATAGTATTTTTTAACGTGATTTACTATTTTTAAACAATATTTCCAGACGTCCATCGACACTATAACGCCGACGAATTTACCTTCGGACCTACAGTACGTTTTCTGTTGACCCATTTTCTTACGATGCGCGGCAGTTTCGGGTGGTTTTTCATTCTCCCGTAGTATGTTTTATTATTTTGACATCTACATCATTTTTTAAAGAGCAGCCGGGGTTGGGAGGGGGGGAGGGGGGGCAGCTCCCAAGTTAGGTAAGGTTGTTTGGTTATAATGACAATATTGTCGTTGGAAGTGCATGTGACACGTCTGCCGCGAGTGCAGCCTCCCTAACTGGCGGCGGACGTGTGTCACATGACACCGGCACTTCCGATGACAATGCAGAGTATTGTCATTAACACCTTCTGTACCGCGAATGTCTTTTTCATTTTATTTTGGGTAGTTTCAGACGATTTTATTCAGTTTAAAAAGGTCCTCCAGCGATTAACAGGCTTCGAACTATCTCCCTTACCCATTTTTACTACCACAGATCCTTCTTAAACTGCGCAAAATCGTCTATAGTTGAAATATTGCCACAAACATCCTCGTTAGTGAATGAAAGGGTTAACCTAACCAAACAACCTTACCTAACCCCTGCATATGTCAGTAGTAGGGACTAGGGCTTCCTAAATAACCTAGGTTAAAAACTTAGGTACGATTTTAGTTACTGGACACCTATTCGACAGGTACCACCGAGGATTTAATACATATTTGTTTTCGGTTTCCACGCATCCAACACCAAGTTACACCTTTTTCTGGTCCGGTAATAGTATTGAAAACGATATAATAACTTTTTAAATGTGGTTTTCGACGAGAATAAAACGGGGCGTTTGGGCCGAAAATCGGCGGCGGGGGGAGTCCGTCGTCACTTCGGATCGTCGCGGTTTGTTTACCCAGGACGCTCGAGGTTACTACGGCCAGCTGTTTTACTTGCCTCCTGCTGGCCAAATAGATGACGATTATTATAATTCACGGGGGGGGGGGGGGGGGGGGCAGAGCCCCCTCAACCCTGTCCTGTATCCCACGCCCTATAACGCAAGTTTTGATCAAAAAATGGACCCAACAACTGGTTATAAGCTTAGCCATTTTAACCCTTTCACGCTTTTATGACGCAGAGGTTGCCAGATTAGCAATAAGAAATAGAGTTCTCTCACTCTTATAATTACCTCTCCAAAATTAGTTTTCTGCCCACAGCTAACTCAAAGACAACTGCAGAGGTTGAAGTAACTAAACTAAAGGTTTCTAAATACCCCTGATGGTAACAAAGGCTTTAAAGTATCCCTAATAGGCTCAAGATCGCGTCATATATCGGAGAGGGTTAAGTCGACCGCCAAGGCGGGACCGGGAAGTCACTCCGAGCGTAAAGTAAACAAAGATAAATGTTTACCTCTGGTCCCGTTAAAATATCCTCAAGCAACCTATTAAAAACTGTTCAGGGGACTGGTTAGAACTTGTAGGATGTTTAATTGAAGGTCGGAAATCAGTAGTTACTGAGAAATAACAGTCTTAAAATGCGCGATGGGTCTCCCAGGGTCCCTGCCCTCTCTTTCCCAGGTAATGTTATGTTATGTTATGTTATATTATATTATATTAGGGTTGGGTTGGGTTGGGTTGGGTTAATCTAATCTAATATAATATTTGTACATTTTGGGCAGTGGGCGGCGCCGCGCGTATGTGGCGGCATACAGACCCTCCCGTACAACATAGCGCATTTTAAGACTTTTATTTCTCAATAAATACTGATTTCCGACCTTCAATTAAACATCCTACAAGTTCTAACCAGTCCCCTGAACAGTTTTTAATAGGTTACTTGAGGATATTTTAACGGGACCATAGGTAAATTTTTACCAAACAAAGCGACGCTACTTCCACGAACGTAACCGAGTTGTCTTTATATTTCGTCTCATATTATCATTATGGTATTATTCTATAATTGCACCTATACGAGCTAAACAAATTATTATTGTATTTAACAGGAAGGTATGAGGAGGTAAGTGATGTGGTATAGGTGGCAATATGCGGAAATGGATTATAAGGGCATTCCACCCC